>PISX010026923.1:0-14394 GCA_004024625.1 Mellivora capensis | reverse complement strand
CTCCCTTGTTCTTAACAACCACATTGGTCAGCACGTGGGCCCGGGCCCACCCTCAGAGGCCGCAGAGTGGGTGGGAGCCTGACAAGTGTGCTGCCGGTCTCCATACTCAGTGTGTAACCAGCAGAGCGCCCCGGGGGAGAAAGCGGGGTGCGGACCCAGCCTCGGCACCGCCCACATTGTGCAGGTGGTGCTTATTACTTTGGCCACAAGGGAAATGAGGAAGACTCAGGAAGACTCGGGGGGAAATGCAGTGATTTCGGGAAAGTCCATGGCCAGGTGTGACCACAGTCCTTGTACAGCAATGGCTGGGCCCCCACAGACCCGAATCTGAGTGTTCCTGTCTCTTCTTTGAATTTGTCACTGTGAGGTGCAGGTGCTTGTCCAGCGGTGACCTCTGGGACAGTCTAGCGGGGGGCCATGCAGTCATCTTGTTCTTGCCACCCTTGGTGCCACGGAGTCCTTGAACCCTACTTAATCACATGAAGCGTGCGTGTTTCCTAGGGGGAGGCTGGTCGTGGGGCCTCGCCCCCTCCTCCATGCCCAGAACCTTGTGTGAGCCTGAACATGCCAGAGAATGAGACTGGAATAGGTGGGGTGGGCCAGAAGTCCCACGGAGACAGTCCCCAGTCTGGCCCCTGGCTCTGTCGTGTTGGACCTGAGCTTGTTTAAAAAGAAAAAAAAAATTTTTTTTTTTTAACTTACTGCCACCATTGCCCATAAAAATCTCAATTTCTGACTTTACCTGTGGCCCTGAAGGGCCCTCCTGGCTGTGCTGCCTAGCAGGGATTCGAGCTGGAAAGGACCTCGGGAGGTAGTCCAACTGCCCACCACACAAGAAAGTCCAGCCCCAGAGTTAATGGTGAAAGCCAGGTCCCTGCGTCCCCCCCAGGGCCTGTCCCTTGCGTCCTGCTGCTGCTTGTCATTCTTCCAGATCCATCTCCAGGTGGTGTCTGGGCTTTGGTGGGGGGGTCAAGGGCCTCACAAGGTCAGAGGCTGTATGTAGGATCCCGGCTGGGCTCCCTACAGCCCCACTTTTCCGAGAGGTGCGGTGCAGGGCAGTGGGTGGCCATCTGGCGGGCTGGACCGCACTCCCTCCTTCCCTGTCCGTAGTGTGAGCGCTCCTGCGCCACACCAGCAGCTGTCAGGGTAATATGCCCTCTTATTATTGCCTTCACATGGACAAGAAGAGCGGAAGGCACCAGGCTTCCCACGAGAAGCTGGATCCCAGCTTGCACTTGCCCACAGGGCAGGAGCGGTGGTGTCACGGCTGGTTTCCAGCCTCTTGCCCTCTGCCCTGTGCAGTGCTCCCCGCCTCGGGTCTGTGTGCCACAGCTGGCGTGCAAGCACTGTCTAGAGAAGTAGAGGGTGGTGTGCGGGCCTCAGACCGACGAGGCACAGTGTGTGCGCAGACCCCCTCTGGCTCCAGGAGAACACCCGGTGTTGCCCCAGCACCCCACTGACTGTCGCTTCGGCTTCCGATCTCTGTGTCGCTCTGCAGTGGCTCAGTGGTGAGGTCACTGGGCTTGCGGGCAAGGCCTTGTTGTTGGCCCCAGCGCTGCCCAGCAGTGTGGCCTTGGACAATCCCTTGAAGTCCACAAGCCTCCGTCCTCTCTGCCGTTCGTGGTTCCATGGTTCTCAGGTCAACGTGGCAGAGAACCTCCCAAGCCTAAAGTCCTCAGACCATGACCTCACATTTTCCTGGCCAGTGCTTTTGAGGAGACAGGTCTGGCAGGAACTTCCTTGTGGTCTGACATGTGCTAGACATCCGTTGTTCCGTCAGCTGGCCGATGGAGCCAGTGCTTTCCAAAAATGGGAGTCATTGGGACCCTGCTGGCCCCGCAGGCCTTGGAGCTGCTCTTCCTCTGGGCCGGGTCCGAATCTGAGCCACAGAGCAGGGTGGCGTGGCCGGCCGGAGGAGCGTCTGCGGCGGGCCAGGCACTGCCATCCACCTTTGCTCTGTGCCGGGCCCTGCCGTGGCAGCTGCAGACCTTGAACATGTGCTCCTATGGGACTTCCTTTCTGGTGGGTAAGAGACGAGTAAGCGAATGAGGTCATTTCAGGTGGAAAGAGGTGCTGCGGAGAATAAAGCGGTTCTTGCAGTACACTTGACCGCAGGGGACATGGCGGAGCTGAGAGTTGAGGAGTCAGCCTTGTGAAAATTAGGGGGATGTGCGGTCTAAGAAACGGGAGTCGCAAACACCAGGCCCCACGGCAGGGAGGCTTTCTTTGGGAAAGTCTGGAGGCCAGCGAGGCCAGAGTGGTCAGCAGGACCGTGCTCCCGGGAGTCCTTGCCAGGCAGAGCGGGCACTGGGTGCTCCCTCTGCAGAGGGAAGCCACATGTGGTCTCATGGAGGCGCAGGGCTCCCTGTGGCTGCATGGCGAGTGGCCAGGGGCTGGGGGCCAGGAGAGCAGTTGGGTGGAGGCTCCTCAAGGAGCGATGGTGTAGATGGCATCAAGCACCTGTGTTTGAGCACGGTTTATGTGGACACGGCCAGCTGGACCTCCTGGTGGGCTGGGCGAGGGCTCAGGAAAGTGAGTGGTATCGGGTGGTTCTGCGTTGACTCCCATGACCTTGTATCCCCAGATGGAGCCATCCTTTGTCTCGAGCTGCCTGTCCTTGTCTGGGGTGTCCTTCTCTCTGATAGGGATCAAAGTTGACCTCGGATGGCAGGCCCTCCCGCCCTGCACCCCCAGGAGTCTGCTCTAGCCTCCCAGCCCCTCCGCCCCATATCAGTCCCTCCAGCACACATGATCAGTTCCTGCTTCTGTGCACCCCATATTCTGCTCCTTCCCCCCCAGCTGCCAGATAGCCTCACTCACCCTTGGCCTTGGCTGTGTTGTAGACTTTCCGCCTGTACCGTGAGTATAAGGACCACATCCTCGTGAAGGCCTTCATGGAGTGCCAGAAAAGGAGCTTGGTTAACCGGCGCCGGGTAAACCACATGCTGGGCCCAAAGAAGAACCGGGCCCTGCCCTTTGTGCCCATGTCCTACCAGCTGTCCCAGACCTACTACAGGTGAGCCCCTGGCGGGGTTGGGGCGGAGCGGGGCCCTGGGTTGGAGGGCGAGCCGCCTCTGGAGCGGGTGTCCATCCACGCCTGTGCCACTTGCTAGGGGACGAGGGCAGTGCTCTCGGTGGCCTGGGGACATGTACCATTCTGCAGGTGGTATGTTTCCCTTTCTCCTGTCAAACTGGGAGAAGTGAGTGACATACCCATGAGCCCAGCGAAAGGCACAGCATCCTGGTGGGGCCTCGTTGGGCGTTCTTAAGGCTCAGGGCTGTGCCGAGCCATGTGTTTGGTTTGAAGCTGTCCCATAGCTGGGCTCCAGACACTGTCTGCAGCCCCTCAGCGGTCCTGGGATGCCGCAAGTTGCCCTCCGCAGCCCCAAGTCACGGGAGCCTCGCACCAGCCGCCAGCGCGGCCAGTCTCTGTTACCCACTCGGCATGTGCCACCAACCCCCTTGACCACACAAAGGGGAAGTCTGTGAAATAGTCCCAGGGGTTTGGCCTTGGCAGCCCTTGGCCTTGGCAGGCTTCCTCTTTTCCAGGCTGTTCTCCTTGTCAGTTCTCTGACTACACTGAGGCTGTGGTCAGAAACAGCAGTAGAATGGGGGGCTTTTGCTTTTTCATGCATCCCTTTGCCTGTGAGTGTAGACACTTGTGCCTTTCTCAAACACCCTCCCCCCCGCTGGTCTCCTTGCCTCCCTGGAGCACAGCTGGCTATAGTAAAAAGAGCTGTGGCCCGGAAAGCAGAAGACGAGGGCCTAGGTCTGGCCTGTTTGACCTTGAGCTCGTTCTTGACCATTTCTCCACCGCAGCATTCTTGACTGTGAGCCGCGGGCGGCGTTCACATCCGGAAGACTTGCAGACCTAGGCCCCTGTCAGAGGCTTGTGGAAAATCAGGCTTCTGGACAGGCCAGGCTTGACTCTGCTGTCGCCTTGCAGAGACAGTGACGTGGACATACGCGTCCTGTCGCCTCTGCATGGGTTCGGGGCTTTCCTGGGGGGAAAGATGATCGTCCTAGGAAGTACATTCATCTTCCCCAGTCTGGCTCCCGTCTATAGCGAATGTTGAGGTGGAAAAGAGGGCTTCGGCAGGCCTTCAGATCTTCAGCAAAGCCCGTAGCCCATCCATGTGGAGGCCTCCAAAGTCCCATCCTCAGTTTGGACCTTACCTCCTTTGTATCCACGCAGGATTTTTACGTGGCGCTTTCCAAGCACCGTGTGCACGGAGTCGTTCCAGTTCTTCAGCACAATCCTGGCCGCCGGCAAGTTGGACCAGCCTGATAATTTTTCCTTCCAAGACCAGGATACTAACAAGTCTACAAGTCATCTGGTGGCATTTTCTCTGGACAACCCTGGAGGACACTGCGTGGCCGCCCTGACCCTTTTCTCTTTGGGCCTCATCTCTGTGGATGTCCGGATCCCGGAGCAGATTGTCGTGGTAGACAGCTCCATGGTAGAGAACGAGGTCATGAAGAGGTAAGGACGGGGCTGTCACCAGGCTTCACGCGTGCTCTGAGTGCAGCTTGGGGCCTCGGGCACTGTGGTGTCCTATGGTGTCTGCATTTTTATTCACTCCGTCATCTGGTCTTTTATTTCTTAAGATGTTATTTATTTGAGAGAGAGAGCGCGGGCACACACACACACACACACACACAAGCAGGAAGGTGGCAGAGGGAAGGGGAGAAGCAGGCTTCCCACTAAGCAGGGAGCCTGACACGGGGCTTGATCCCAGGATCCTGGGATCATGACCTGAGCTAAAGGCAGACACTTAACTGGCAGAGCCCCCGGTCACCCCTGGTCTTTCTTCACTCCACAAACACATGCTGAGTCTGTCATGGCTGGCACGTGAGATAGCAGATGTCAGCAGTGTGGCAGGGAGCTCCCAGGGACAGGACCTCAGATCTGGGGACTAGGGACCAGTCCAGTGCCTCGTGCTGGTGCCTCCAGGTGTGGGGGAGCCAGCAGCAGAGTTGGGGAGAGACCTGGCACAGTGTGGTGAGGAGAGGTAAGGCGGGAAGGTAGCTTTGGCAGAGGTTCCTTGAGGGCCTAATAGCTAAGCTGGGTTTAGTGGAACAGCAGGCAGTTTTGGGACTGAAACTGGAAGGGTTTCCTGCCAGAAGGAACAGCCCTTGCAAAGACACTGGTGAGCATGGCCTGTGGGGAGATGGTCAGAGGAGTTGAATCTGGAGCGGCCGTCCACCCTGCCCTTCCTAGCCCGACGCCGGGGGTCAGGGGAGGAGGTCCGCAGTGACCACAGGCCATTGCTGAGGTTGGACTACGGTAACCACTCTCTTGAGCCAGCAGAGGCGCTCAGCCTGAGCTCCGTCACCCAGGTCCATGCTCTTCTCCTAGCCTGGGCAAGGACGGGGGCTTGGACGAGGACGACGATGAGGAGGAAGACTTGGACGAAGGCTCAGGAAGCAAGCGCCGGGCCATCGAGGTGAAAGCCCGCCAGGCCTCCCACACCAACTACCTGCTCATGCGGGGCTACTGCGCGCCCGGCATCGTCAGCACCCGCAACCTCAACCCCAACGACAGCATCGTGGTGAACTCCTGCCGGGTGACATTCCGGCTCCGCCGCACCCCCCTGCCCACACAGCTCTGGCCCACCGGTGAGCGCCGCCTGGGGACCCGGGAGCCGCCCAAGGGCCAGGGCTGGCGCAGACTCCCCTCCAGGGCTCGGGAGCACACGCCGCCCCAGACTGCTTAGCATGGCTTTGCCCTCTTGCTTTTGAGAGGGGCCCTCGCTTGTTTCCGGTTTTTACACTCTTTCTAGCCCTTCTGTGGGTTACCTCTGAAGCTCTGAGTAGCTTACTTAAACCTTGCTTTCCCATACCCCGAATTTGAGGGTATCTCCTTCCTCTACATGAAATGAGAATATTCGGGCCCCTTCCCAGCCCTGCGCGTCTCCTCCCCTGTCCCACCCCTTTCCTGCCTCTGCCTTCCCTTCACCTGTTGGGGTGCATGGTGTTCAGTTTAGGTTCAAAGCCCCGGTTGGTGTTCTGTGCTGTCTGGAGTTTGGCTCGGGCCAGACCTGTGACCATGGTCTTAGCAGAGAGCCGACTTTTCCAGCAAGCCACGCACAGCAGCTCCGGCTCATGGAGGCTCACATGGGAGTTCAGGTTGGGGTCTTGGGCGGTCCCCCAGGGTCTGAGGAGCAGTGAACACAGAAGCAGCAGGAAGGCAGGGCCCGGACAGCCCAATTGAGGACCCCCCCTCCAGAGCTCCGGGGCTCCTGTCCTCGGACCCCAGCCCTACCTTCCTGCCCTTTATCCTGGCCCCAGGGGTGCATCCCTACCGCCGGGGGCCCATGCCCCTTCTACCCAGAAGGTGACCCCTCCCTGTTTGGGTGGCGCTGAGTTGGTGCTGGAGCGCATTCCTCCTCAGTATTGCCTGTGCCCTGGGCCGGGCTGATTCGGGTCCTCCTCGTCTTCACAGTCCCTTCTCTGGAAGAGCTGCCCGTGGGTATATCCTGCCTCCCCGCCACCTTCACCAGGCTGATCCAGAGCCAGGGGGCCACCTGCAGCCTGGAGGAGTTTGTCCAGCAGGTGGAGCTGTGCGGGTACGAGCCGGGGGACGTGTGCGCTGTCCTGGAGGTGCACGGGGTCATCGCGGCCGCGGGCTGCTTCGGGGTGGACAGAGTGGAGCTGAGCCGGTGGTTCTCCGCCTTCGAGAGGACTGATGCCGAGCGCACCCGGACCTTCACAGACTACGTGCAGGTGAGCCGTGCTCTGGAGTACCGTGGGGTACATGAAGGGTACCCCACACCGGCCGGATGCATGCTGCCGAAGAGGGGCTCGGTTTGGGGCATTTAGTGTGATTTCTTCCCAAATTAAATGAGTTGCCAAGATTAAAAATGGGAGACTTTGCCTAAAACCCAGCTTCTCTGGGACGTTAGAAGGGTTGGCACCCTGGGCCCCGCTTCTTCAGCATAGTAGGATGGAGCCAAGTAGGGGCATCTGCTGGGTCCACGGGACTCCCCACTTTACCTGCCCGAGTCCATTTTCAGTAGGGACCCTTGAACCCAAGGAACATAGTAACAGACAGACCTTTTAAAGCGAGTGCCTTGGGAGCCGGCCGGCCCAGCTCTGCGGGGTCTGTAGTTGGAGCAAGGAACACATCACCTACTGAGGTTTTCAGACAGGTGTTCGTGAGTGCAGGATTTGAGAGCAGGGTCATGATGACTGTGCCCGTGGTGCCTCGGGAACCCCGGGAGGTGAGCCGAGACAGGCAGGCAGCTCCCCAGGCTCCCTGCAGCCTGGCCGGGGCCCCAGGTGACAAGCACTTACAGCGAGCCCTCCCCAGACCTGCATGACCAGGGTATGAGTCCTGCTTCCAGGATGTGACCTGGGGCAAATTTCTTGAATCCCAACTGGTGGGTTTTTAAGCTAGGAATGAAAAGAAAGGTGATAGTGTCGGTGCAAAGCCTCGATCAGAACAGGGACCTGGGAGGCAGGGCTTGCTGTGAGGACGAGAGGAGTTACGGTCATTCGTGTGGGGACAGTTGTGGCTTTTGCAGGACATGAGAGCACTCGGGGTGTTGAGTTCCCTGGGAGGACTCATTCATGCAGCTTCAGCTCTCAGAAGTTCGCCCCAAGCCTGGAAGGGGCAGGGCTGCCCCAGGGCCACAGGGCCAGCGGGCGCCCTCTAGGCTGGAAGCCAGACCTCGTCCTTGAGCCATCTGTCCTGATGGCGCTGGGCTTCCCATCTACCTAGGACGCTCAGATGCACTGGGCAAAGGAAGCAAGCGTGCGGACCCCGCGGTCCCACGCAGACCCAGCGTGTCTCCTGCTTTTCCTAGGACCTCCTAGAGCACCACCAGGTCCTGGAAGTCGGTGGCAACACCATTCGCCTGGTGGCCATGGCCTCTGCCCAGCCCTGGCTCCTGCACTCGGTGAGGCTGAAAGGCAGAGAGGAGGATGCGTGCCCTCCAACAACAGACCCCCAGGCCAGACCCCCGTACAGGCCTGCCCACGAGGACAGCCCTGCGGGGAGGCCGGCTCCGCCCTCCCAGGGCCCCCGGACCACCAAGAGGCGTGCCAGCTGCACGAGCCATGACATGGATGGTCAGGGCGGGGAGGCCAACCCTGAGAGTACCCACAAGCCCCCTGCCAAGAGGCCCACGCTCCAGGATGTGCGCCTGGCCCCCAGCCCCGGGGCCCGAGCAGAAGAGGAGCCAGAACTCCCAGCACCTGCTCTGCCAGCAGCTCCCGGGGACTCGGGTGTGGAGGAGGCTCCCCCCGGAGTAGCAGGGGCCGGGCTGGAGGACCAAGAGGATGGCGGGGTTCCCAGCCCTCTAGGCCGGGAGCAGCCTAGCTGTCAGGCCCAGCTTCCAGAAGGATCTGAAGACCCCAGAGGTACCGAATGAACCTTGTCTCCCACCCCACCTTCCCCCTCCTACCCATTCTCTGTCCTGGGGCCTGAGTATCCCCCCCACACACACACACACCTTCCCTGAGACTGGGAACCCCAGATTTCCCTAGCCTCAGCACTGGCAGGGGGAGGGCTTGCCTCTTTCCACTTACTGTTTCCACTAGAGGGCTTCAGGGTCTCCTGAGTATGTCTGTGAGTGACAAGTGCAGGACAGGAGGGGTGGTTCTGGAAGGCGTTGTTGGCTACTGTGTCCCACATGAGGGCGCCATGGCAGGAACACGGGGTGTCGCACCCTGTCAGGATGGGCAGACTTGCAGGGACTGAGACCTGCTGTGTTCTTTTCCCGCAGTGTAGACGCTCTCACCCATGCTCCGCGCTGGCCTCTTCCCAGGCTTTCTAAAGGCGTCTATATTTCCTTGTGGCTGTTTCTGCTTGGGGGTTCATGCACGCAGCTCTGGGGTCGGGGCTTCTGGGCAGAGGGTGGGGTGCTCGCTTGCCTCACCTCGTGGGGCTGCCTCCGGGCCTGGGAACGCCCCCCCCACACTTGCACACCATGGCCCAGCCCAATCTGGTTGTGGGTCCGCTGGCTCTGGCCCCCCCAAGGGAAGGGCTCTGTGAGGAATGGGCTTGCTGTCTCTGTGCTCCTGGCTCTGTCCCCAGAACCCGGTAGGATGCATCATGTGAACGAAAGGGGAAGAGGTGGACTCCCGCCTTTTAGGTCTCATGCCCTTTCCCTCTTCTGTCAGGTTCGGCCGAGAGCTCTATGGTCTGTGGCCTCTCCCAAGCAGCATGGGAAAAGTGAGTGTGTGCCCGGATCCAGGCAGCCTGGTGCGGTGCGTGGGTGCGAGGGTGGGGAGTCTGTCCCCGGGGTCCCGGCAGTAATTGTCACGTGGAGATCTTCCACAGTCCGGCGCGGTGGCTCTCAGCCCAGGGACCTGGGAACGTGTGGGACTTTGGTTGCCCACCTGCTGGGGGAACAAGGCAGGAGCGGTGAGGACCAGAGGTGTGGATGTGGGCAGCGGGTGGGTCCCATGGAACCATGGGCTTCACAGGGGCCTTCCTGGTGTGGGGGCGCCTCCCACGCATGTGCCCATGTCCCTCGGTTGCCTGGGGCCGTGAGCCCTGGCTCATATGCAGCCCTCCCAGGCCCCAGTCGTGGCGGTCGGAGCCAAGTGTCCCACTGGTCCTGGGCCCTCCCATGCCTAGAGCCTATGTAGCAGACCAGCCACTGGGGGGAAGGGAGGGCTGCTGTCTAAGACAAGAAGTAGAGCATCTGCATGGAGACCTCTGTGAGCTTGGCCTCATGTGGAGTCAGCCACGTCCCTGGGGCTGGGCCGGAGCTGGTAAATCCAGCCGGGTCCTCCCCAATGGCCGTGGTTAGGGCTGAGTATGAGCGGGGCCCCTCAGCCAGCAGCCCCGGGCCCTGGGGTTGGGACCCCTCGTTCTAGCTGGGAAGGGAGGAGTGGAGGAGGAGGACCCCCGGCCCCATGATGTGGGCCAGTATCCAACTGCCCCAAGTGTCAGCGTCTCGTCCGTGGAGCCCTGTCCCATCGCCCGTCGAGCCTGATGCCCGCGTGCCATGCCCACAGGGACTGCGAGAACATCTCGTTCGTCGCCCGGCCGTGGCGCATCGTGGACGGCCACCTGAACATGCCGGTGTGCAAGGGCATGATGGAGGCCGTGCTCTACCACATCATGACACGGCCTGGCATCCCCGAGAGCTGCCTGCTGCGCCACTACCGGGGCGTGCTCCAGCCCATCGCCGTGCTCGAGCTGCTGCAGGTGTGGCTCCCACCGAGCCTGGCCCGAGCCTGGGCCCCTGCTGCAGCCTCCCAGGATGGGGGGAGGGGGGTGTGACTGGCCGGAGAGGTCTAGGCCTGGCCTGAGAGCCAGGCTGTTCCCATGGGTCCCTTCCTACTGTCATCCCCTGTGCAGCACCACCCTGAGTGCCGTGCTTGTTGCCCTCCGAGCCTGCCAGGCCGGTGGCTGAGCCCCTCGCCTGTCTTCCCTGGGCCTCTGCAGCCCCCACCCCTGCCCTGGGGTCCTGCAGCCCCTGAGGGTTAGGACCTGGTCTGCGAGGGCGCCCGTCACCCTGGGTGTCCCGCTGTCTCTAGGGCCTGGAATCCCTGGGCTGCATTAAGAAGTGCTTGCTGAGAAAGCCGGCGGCAGTCTCTCTCTTCTCCAAGCCCCGGGTCCCCGAGGTGCAGGCGTCCTCCAGCCCGAGCGAGAGCGCCACCGTGTTCTATGAGCCCACGCTGGACTGCACCCTGCGGCTGGGCCGCGTGTTCCCCCACGAGGTCAACTGGAACAAGTGGGTCCACTTATGAGGCACATGCGGTCACCGTGAGCCCCTTCTCCACCACTGGCTCCTGAGGAGGGCGTGACTCCCCCAGGGGGGCTCCACCTGGCCCCCGCGTGCACCGCACCCCTCTCGGTGCGCAGGGACAGGTCTGTGCCAAGCCTCTGGCCTGGACCTCAGAGGAGGGCCTCCCGCCCGGCCACTCTGGAGTTCTTGCCAGACCGAGGGCCCTGCTGGGTCCCACCGGGTGTTGTCAGGGAGCAGCTGCCGGAAGGCTTGGGTCCCTGCTCTCCCTTTCTTGTTCCCAGGGCATCCTAGCCGTGGCTGCAGGCACAGATCCTGCTCTCCGTCGCTGCCGAACTGGGGTTGTGGTGAGTTTGAGAGGCCTCCAAGGGCGTCCACCGTCAGGGAGCAGAGCGCCTTCGCCCTTCCGTGCGGACCTCAGCGTTGTCGTCTTGTGGCCGTGAGGGGTCGGGAGCTGGCGCTGCTCGCACTGCGTTGCCGCTTCTGGGCACCGTGGCAGAAAGGCCCAGTGCCCCAAGCGGCGGGACCTGGGGGGCGGGGGGTGCGCATCACAGGACAGGGCCGTGTGTCCTGCCACCGAAGGCCCTGGCAGGGACTGGCCACTCTCCAGGCAGGACCTCAGACCCGGAGAGGAGCCTGGGGCTCCCTTGTTGGCCTGGCAAGACACGCGGTGGCCTCCGGGGGTGGGGGGGTGGGGGGTGGGGGCGCCCTTCCCGTGGGCTGGGGCTGAGGAGCCGCACGGGCCTGGGGTCGGTTCTTTTCACTTCTTCTCGCTTTAAAAAAACCCCTTGGCATGTATTTATTTATTTTGTAATTAAAGTGAAGTAAAATGCATGTAGTTTTGTGTGTTTCCCAAAGAATCTCTGATCCCCTGGGGGCCTCCCTGGTTTGGGCTGGTGCAGTCGGGAATAGAGGCGCCGCGGCCCCGCCTACTGCCCTCCGCTGGCGCAGGCCTGGGTCTTCCGGAGTCGCTCTGGCAGGTGCGCCATGCTGCGCTGGCCCAGACCGGGCCGGAGACCGCAGGGGTCCCAGGCCTGTGGCCTGGGTTTGGGCGGTGGATGTTCTCTCCCTCCCTTTCTTTCTCTCCCTCTCTTTCTTTTCTTTTTTCTTCTTTCTTTCACACATGTATGTTAGCTACTGATTTTTTAAAAAGTGGACATTTTACATTTTAAAAAAATGCAGACTTCCATCTTGCTGAAAACTGGAGAGCTCCAGCGACAGCGCATAGGGCAGTGGGGACAGGCCCCCCAGTCAGCGCTGCCCCAGGCCCAGCCTCGCACCCACCAGCTTCTCCACCTTATAGAAGCAGCCCGTCTGGGCATGGTCGACCGGCAGCACTTGGCCTGGCCCAGCTCAGGGCCTCGTGTTTCCGTCCTGGGGCCAGACTCCAGGGTGATGAGAGCAAGACAGAGAGCACGGGTGGGGAGCCTGAGGGGGAACCCCCAGCACAGCCAAGACCCGGCCAAGTCTTAACCATCATTTTTTTCCCCTCTCGTTTTTACTCAAGTGTAAAAATAACAAGTGTCTGGGGGGATTTTTTTTTGAGATCAAGTAGAATAAGGGGTATGATCTGCTTTATGAACAAAAAGTACTTCACAAATGCTAGTTATTTGGGAATGCATCGTGCGGCAGAAGAAAGGTGGGGTTACGGTCACCCGGTCCCGACACTCCCATCTCAGAGCCCTGCTTTTCTCTGAAAAATGGGGATGGGTTGCCTCGGTCATGGGCGGACCAGAGGCACTCAAGGACACCAAGTATAAGCTCGTGGTAGGGTTCAGCAACGTTTATCTCCCTTTCTGTCCCCGTGCCTAAGGAATGATTCAGGCAGTGTTTGCGAGATAGGACAAAGAGACGAGGGTGTAGCCCTTCCGTGGAGAGATGCGCTTCTCTGACCACGGCTCCACATCCCACAGCCAGCCACTCTGTGCGAAGATGACCTGTCCTCTCCCTCCTGTGACCTGTCCATGTCTGTCTGTCCATTTAACCCCGCATCCATCTATCCACACCCATCCATCCATCCGTCCGATCCACCCATCCATCCGTCCATCTCCCCGTCCACCCATCTTAGGTAGGTCAGCCCTTCCAACCTCTGCACAGAGGGCTCCAGGAACCACAGCACAGACTGGAAGGTCTGAGCACAGATGCCTCCAGGGGTCAAGCAGGTCACATAAATGAGAAGAGGAGCCTTGTGTTAAGTATAAATACTAGGGAGTGGCAGAGTGTGGAAAACTAAAGTGCGTGTGATGGGTGTGAAAATTCACATTTAGACTGACTTCCGAACCAAAGGCAGGGAGGGTGAGGAGGGACACTGAGCCCAGAAGGTGCAAGTCCCGTTCACCCTGGCCTGCCACAAAGGAGGCCGGGACTGTGGGGCCTGGACGTCTGTGCCTCTGTCCTTCATGTCCCCACCCCACACCCGACTCTTTTAAAGGTTCTTATTCTTTTTAGCCTACATCAGCAACGTGGGAATGCATTCTCTTTAAAACGCTTAAAACACTACAAGTAAGACTCAAGCCCCTAGGCTCCTTTCCCTCATAAGCCTTTTTTTTTTTTTTTTGCATTTACATATGTTTCATGCACTCCTAGAAAACAGGGGCCTGTGATGCCATTTTTACATAAAATGTCCCACTGATACCAGCCGTGTCCCTGAATTTATTCCCTTTCCCTAAAGGTGAGCACCACTCTTCCTGGTCTGCCCCCACAGAGCCTCCCCTCCGCCTTCCCAGACTCCGCCAACCTCCTGTCCGGAGCCCTCTCAGACCCTGTCCTGCCCGCCGCTGGCCCTCCTCCCCAGTCCCCCTGCTCCCCTTCCTGCCTCCTGACCTCGGCTGAATGTGATCTCCGCCCTCTGACTTCCCCTGACTACCCAGCGGCTTGGACACTTGACCCACTTCCACCAGGGATTTTCCAGTTGTGTGTGGATGTGGTTCCGTGTATGGACGTGTCTGTGCGCCTAGGTGCTGCATGTATGTGTGTGTCCATGTGGGCGTGCATGCACACGTGTGATCTCCCGGCTTGGTGACGCCTCACCACCCCCACCGTCCCGTGCCCTGCGCACATCCAGCCACCCAACCAGAAGTCCGCCTTGGTTGATTAAAAAGCCCGTCAGTTCACCTTCTGTCCTCATCACTGTACTCCCAGGGCAGCGGGCTGCCCGTGTAAGCCACCTGACACACCGCCGTTGGCGGGAGTAAGGCTACATCAGCCCGGTTCCCGTGGTCACCAGCAGGTGGCAGCAGCAGCCCGCCGGCGCTGTTGGCGGCCCGTTCATCTTGCTCTCCAGGGGTCTGCAGCTCTGAACCAGGTTGCTGGAGTAGTTGGGCATGGAGAAGGGGGTGTGCTGGGGGGGAGGGTGACTTGTCCACAAAAATGATGATGAAACAACAACACTTCCTGAGCATTTGCCTCTTGCCGGACACCATCCTTGGCACTCGACACAGATCAACTCATAGCAGCCTCAGAAAGAGGCACAGGCCCTCATTACGCCATTTAGGGTCTGAAGAAACTGAGGCACAGAGAGAGAAAAGAGCTTCTGCAGATTGGCGGCTAGTAGGCGGATCTGCTGGCGGGCCAGCTTGGGCTGTGCCGCCCCAAAGCTGTTCCTCTCCACGCCGCTTGCTAGAGGCTGGGTTTGCTTTGGGGCGAGCAGCTGGCCTTATTCCAGGAGACCCCCTAAAATGCAGAATGAGGG
>PISX010026922.1:0-23735 GCA_004024625.1 Mellivora capensis | reverse complement strand
AGGTAATTAAACATGAATTTGTATGATTATTCATTAAGGTCTCTCTCTTCCCCTCTAGACTGCAAACTTCACAAGACACAGAAAATCACGTCTCGTTACTCTGGCTGGTGTTCCTGGCAGCCAGTGCGACACCTGACACACGCTGGAAGTGTAGGGAACAGAGAGTAACAGAGTAACAGAAAGCACTACCCACTTAGGCCTTCAGATGTGCTGTTCCACCTTAACTGTAAACGAAGTTTTATTGGAATGTGGCTACACTGTTTAGGTATCATCCACAGCTATGATGGAGTTGACTCGTTTTGACGGAGACCATATGGCCCACAACACCTAATGTGGTTACTATCTGACCACTTATAGAAAAAGTCTGTCAATTCCTGTATTAGATCATGGCTGTCACTAAGCTAGAATGACTCCTCCTTCGTACTCCCAGCACCTTTTTCCTACTGAATACTGCCCCAGGCCCTCAGGCTTAAGAAAATGGTTTTTCACTAGAGATAAAAATATCCCTTGGTTGGGATGCCTGGATGGCTCAGACTGTCAAACATCCAACTCTTGGTGTCAGCTCAAGTCATGATCTCAGGGTTGTGGGATCGAGCCCCACATCGGGTTCCACACTTGGCAGGGAGTCTGCTGAAGGGTGTCTCCCTCTGCCCCTCCCCCTACTTATGCTTGTTCTCACTCTCTAAAATAAATAAATAAATAAATAAATAAATAAATCTTTAAAAACAAGATTGCCTAGTAAATTTCTCTGCTCAGTATGAGTCTTCTCTCTATTGCTGAATTCTTTTCTTTCTCTATGTCTTCCTTCTTTCTTCTTCTTCTCCTTCTTCTTCTCCTTCTCCGTCTCCTTCTTCTTCTTTTTTTTACAACTAATACAATTAACTTTAAGGCTTGTTGGGATTGTGAGGGATTAATCAGCCTCAAACTAGAAAAAGACTGCTCTGGGCTCATCCCAGGCACCACATTTCCAGCCAGACCAGGGAAATCAAGTCTGTGTCATGACACAGGAAGAAGCACATGGCAGGACAGTAAGTTAAAAGAATTACTTGAAATTGTATGCGTTGTAACAAGTGGTGTAAAAATGTTAATACAGAGAAACAAAGACTGAAAGGAAGATTCAATATGAAGCCAATTGTTGGGATAAAATAGTGGCATTATCATTAATTTTTTTTTCTTTTCCCATGTGTTAACCTCCATGGACCATGACGCCAATGGCAGCCGTGCCAGGCACCATGCAGCAGACAGGCATTATATCATGTGGTCCTCATGGCAAGCCCAGAGCAGGGCACAGTCTACTCTGTTCCTTGTGATAATTATGTTCTACAAAGCATCTGTTCATACTGAACCACTGCTCCAAGGAAAAACACAAAGTTGGGTTCCTGGGAGCCTTTGGTCACATTTTCATCAATGGATCAACACAAAAGTTGGCTTGCATGTTTCTATTTCAGGACACCTTATTTAATATATTTTGATTTGCTAACATTGAACTCATAGGCAGTAGCACTATAACTCATGCCTTGACGAAGTTTACCAAACACACATGTCTTCTCCCTGAGTCATGTCACAGCCTTCTTGCACTTAGGAACACAAGAGAGAGCACATCAGCTCTGTGATGGGGAGCCAACTTGAACAGTGACATCACTGACAAAAAGCACAAAGAATGCAAAAAAATGTGGCAACAAATAGAAGGAAAAGAGGACACTTGGGTACAGCATAAGGGGTAAAGCAAGGAGTCTGAGGATTTGGTTCAAATGCATTATTATTTTTCCCATTTTACAAATGGAAAATCTCAGAAGAAAGAAAAGAAGAAAAGGTTGCAGGAGGAGATGGTGGGGGAGTGGAGCAAAAGAGAAGGCTTCTGAGATCCCCATTTTTTTAAGGGAACATTAATGGGTATTTAAAATCAGGAAGACCTTCCTAATGTTGAACTTGTCTTTGAAACTTCAAACTTGTTCCTTGTTTTGCCTACTGCCAAGACAGCAAAAGGCTGCCAATCTGCATATACAGGCACACAAGTCCATTGCCAAGTTTGAAAGAATCTGATCTAAGGAACCAAGATAGATTTTTACGGCAGAATTATTAACCAACTGGTACTAATAGACCACCCACGTGCCCTAAGCTTTTTAGGGTGGCAGACTCAGCACAACACACTTGAAGCCACAATGACATTGACATCTCTGAAAAATGTCATCATTATGTCAACCAAGTTTTGTGTTTTTAGGGGTGTATAGCAGTGGGGTTTCCCAAAGTATTCTAGACAAGTTTAGCAGTATTCTGCCAGGCAAAGTTCATTTATTTAGGACCAAGTTCTTAATGTCAATCACATAGTTAAAAAAAAATCAATACACATATTTGAATAAGGTGGGGCATTTGCTTAGATGCATAAACACCATCAACCAATCATGATGGCTTAACATTTTCCAAGTCTTTTTAGAGCTTTTTGAGGGCTTTTCTATTCATTCTCTTTTTTATTTGAAGCATTTGCTATGTTTACGAAGCAGAAAATCCACATGGCCATTTCTTGACATTTTCCATTCAGGTAGAAACTGACCCTTCCACCTGAATGTGTTTGATCATTACATCAGCCTTTCTGCATCTGAACGCAGTCCTCTCAAGGGCTCAAAAGGAGTTCTGTTGCCCTAGAGACAAACATTATTCCCATGCATTTATGTAATCATATCCCACAACTGCTTCTACTGACTCATTGAAGCTGGGACACATGTATTCAGCATCTATTTAAATATCACTTATTGCCATAGTAGCTAGGCACTTGGATAAGTCTGCTATTTTTGCAAGAAAATAGAAAAACAGTATAGAGAAATAAAAAGATGTTGGCATTAAGGCCTAGCTGTGATCATTTGCCTTGGCCAATAAAGCAGGAGGGTGAGAATCAGGTCAACCTGTCCCCAATAAAAGGCATCGGTCATCTGGAATGTTTTTGTTATCCCGGACAGAAATAGGTCACCTTAGCACATGCAAAGTAGCCCAACTGAAGTTCTGGGAAGTTAGAAATAAAGGGAGTAGATGTTTAGCAGAAGACTTGTCCCCCTCCCAAAGGAGGCCGAAGTGCTGGAGAAGATGAACAAGTCAACACCTGTTCCAGGAAATCTACCTCCTTCTACCCGGGTGACTTGCAGGCTCCCGTTAGGGCTCTGGTGACGTGCCGCACGGTATTCACGAAAACACTGGTTGTGTTTCATCAGCACTGATGCCCAGTGAAATGCACTCTGGAGGAACATGGGGCAGGACAGAGGACAGATTTTTATCGACTTTGGGGATTCTTGGGCTTCATCTGGCTTAGCCAGTTAGAAATGGGATCAGACAGTGGCATCTGCTTTGGTCCACAAAAGAGCAAGGCCAGTGGGCTTGGCCACCACCTCTAGCCACTGGCTCTGAAGGCAAAAGCACCAGACTCAGATCACCAGACGAGGCCCCACCCAACAAGCTGCCTAAAGGCCAATCCCCTCTTAGAGACTTGTTTTTGTCATTGAGAGAAGAGGTAATAACGACACTGACAGGATTGTTTTGAAGATCAACCACATAATATTTGGAACGTAGTCAATACAGCAGAACACTGGGAACAGATGCTAATTTTCACAACTTTTAATTACTACAATCTCTTTCATATAGAGCATTTATATCGAGTCTATAATCCCATCCAAATAATTCACCCTGTATGCCAGTTAGCTACACCCCATCCCTCGTGTGTAGTATTGTCATCTTGTGGTGTCAAATACTAACTGAAATAAATGTGTGATGGAGAGGACTTGGGTGTAATCATGACGGTTATGAAGAGTTTTCTCTGAGGGGATTTTAATAAGATTGGACCTGGCACAAAATGAAACATGTCATTTACAGAAACGCTCAGAAAGGAATAGATAAGTACATACATTTAACAAAATATACATTTGTGCAAATAATACTTTGTGCCAGTAGGAGAAAAGTATGTATCTTCTTGTACTTAGGCAAATGATAAGCTTTGCCAAATGACAGAAAAACAAATTTGACATTTTCATGTTGACTCCAAGACGAACCGTGTAAAGGAATGTATGCAAGTTCTCCTCTCCTGCCTGTTGTTTCAAACTAAGCATTCCTGGGCCCGGAGTTTGTGTGATAGCCATGGAAATGGCCATCGTTTATTTGCAGCTATTACATACTGTGTATGAAATATATTCAGGGAAAGCATAAATGAACTATGAACTCAGTAACTAACAACAATGATACCATTTTGTTAATTATAAAGCATTTCTTTTCCTTTTTTTAATTTTATTTTTCCAGTGTTTCAGGATTCATTGTTTATGCACCATACCCAGTGCTCCAAACAATACGTGCCCTCCTTAATACCCACCACCAGGCTCACCAACCCCCCACTCCTCTCCCCTCCCAAACCCTGTTTGTTTCCCAGAGTTCACAGTCTCTCATGGTTCTTATCCCCCTCCGATTTCCCCCAACTCAGGTAATAAAGGTAATTTCCTCCCAGTGTCCTCCATGTTATTCCTTATGCTCCACAAGTAAGTGAAATCATTCTAATGGTTTCCCTTAAGTGGTTGATTGGATTGGGTTTTTTAATTTGTATGTATATAAAATACCTTTATTGTATGAACAAGTCATGGCTAAATGCCCATATTTTTTATTGTTTTTATTAAATATCTTAAAGAAGGTGTTTATAGGCCTCAAGACTCTTTCTGTAAATTATATCAATTATTTAGTCAGTAAATACTTGTGGAGAACATTGTAAAAAAAAAAAATCAATGAGGTCCAATTCCTGCCCACAAGAAACTTTTTGAGAGAGAAACAACATCTGACCAGTGACTCAAAGAATGTGTGAGATGGGGATACATAGAGACAAGATACAGGGACAACAAAGTTCCTTCTAATTAGAAAATTCCTATCAAAAGCAAACCTCTGACTCAAATGTTACAGAAACGGCAGAGGCTATCAACTGTCAGGAAATTCTTTAACTGTGTAGACTGCTAGAGAACAATGCCCTAAACGGCACATTATTGAGTTTGATACATTGGTCATCTAGAATATTTACCCCGAGTTGAGCCAACACAAGTAAATAGACCTTCCAAGACAAAGAGACTTGATTCCCAACACTCACCAGACCCCTCGATCCCCAAGGCAGACCCAGTCACACAGAGGCAGCTCAGATCCACAGAGGAAGGAAAAAGCATTCTCCACATCTAATTTGAGGTGTGAGCACATCTGCTGTGGTGTTTCTTTTCTTCTTTGTTTTCAAACTCCTCTGCAATCTCTTTTCCCACTCGCTGCAGGACCCCTCCCTGTTTCCAGGTTTAGTGTGTTATTTATGTCCTGTACTATTTACTGTACCAAATTGCTGTACTATTTATGTACCAAATTGGAACTGTGTGTCTGGCCTTAGGGGTTGAAGGTTAATAATTGTTCTTATTGAATGAATGGTAAAAACACTGTAGAACCAGGCAGATACAAAAATGTACCTGCAATTATTCCTATATTATTATGGTAATTTATAGACCTACGTATAAGGAATTGGCTGGACCCAATGTTCATTAATCACACAAATTATACCAGAGGCTGCACTGGATTTGGGGTGCACACACAGCAGAGATATATCGTTACGAATGTGAAAGGTACAGGAGACCTTTGTGGGGACAGAAGCCATTCAGTCGGGTTTGAACATTACAGCACAATTACCTAAGCTGGGCTTGCTTTGTCCCAGCAGAAATGGAGCACTGCCATTGAATACTTGATATCTTGTAGTACTTAGCTTCTCATTTTAAAGTGACATAAAGTAAGGCTATCATCAGATTGAATAGAAGAGGACTTTTAAACCTGTAATTAATAGCCCATCTGAAGGCTAGGAAGAATGCATGTTCAAAACCACAGCCACAGAAGCATCCACCTTTGCCCTCCATGGTCTCCATCAAACGTTGCAGGGACTCTACTGTGTGGTCCAAAAAAGTACGAGCTTAGGGTGGGCCACGGGAAGTGAACTGACCCGACATTATTCTTTCTTCCCACACGTATATCATGTATAAGAGATGGTATGAAAAGGAAGTCATCAATGACAACAACACTAGATGTCTTTCTAAGAGCTTCAGAATGCATTTTGTAAAGTACTGCTAAACCTTGTCCATTCCAACATTTAACAAAAAATAGTCATTGGCAGATTTCCCAGGATGGATTGTCCTTCTTCCACACCACAGAATTGCTGCTGACCGTATCTAAAATAGTGTATGCACTCTTGCAATTTATTTTCTGCTTCTTTGAAAACATCATTCATATTTTAATTTGCTCTCATCTGGACCAGGTTTCCACTCCACTTTCAATGTGGATGAATGTTCCTGTCAGCATTTTCCCAGAATAGCCCACCCACCATCTCTTGCTCGCTGAATTAAAAAGCCCACAGTGTTGCTGGTTTGCACCCCCAGCATCGACCTTGCACTTTAAAACTTGGGGAGTTTTCTTTTGGAGTTAATAAGCTGTACATTTTCAAAAAAAAATTAGGAAAAAAACTCAACCCTGATATCATTATGGAAAGAACAATTTTCATTTCTGAATTGTTGCAAAAATCCAAACTGAACCATAATGCAAAACAAGGAGCAGAAAGCAACAAATCTCAGTAATTTTCCTTCCCCTTTTTCTGTAGTAAATTGGTCACTTAGTAATCCCCGAGTATACACACATTCATCACTAACAATCCCTCCTATTGCTGCCACTGTATATTTGCATAATAAAGACAAATTGTTGGTAACTCAAATTAATTGTAATGTGAGCTACCCTTACACCTTGTATTAGGCATATAAAAGGCACTCAAATGATGGTTAGAACAAAAGAGCCTCATGGTGTTGGTGGGAATACCAAGGATTCAGCTCGCTTGCATTCAAAGTTAGCAAGAACCTGACAATTTTATCACATTGTTGAGCTATTTCCAAGAAAATACCTATCTTCCAGATCTGGTTGAAGAGTTCTCCACTCCACGCAATGCAGACTATAGACAGTATGTCATGCTGAAGGAATCTGCTGGGTCCTGGTCCTGCTAAGCCATGTTCTATGGCATACAGAGGTTTTCTGCATTCCTACACCTGGAGGCTCAAATCCCAGTGGTATCAATTCAGCTTTTCATTCTTCAAAGGCAGACACATTTAAGTAACAAGCAATTTGTTCTCTTGCAAAGCTCTGAATGATGGCAAAAATGAGTGTCCTATCAGCACCTTAGGGTCAGAAAAGACCTGGCTTTGAACACTGACTGCACAGCAATTACAAGGGCCTGGATCAAAACATCCAGTAATATCTGGTACCGATCCAGATGGCATACTACCTACCAGCAAAGCAAGTTATTTCACCTGCTACACACCTAGTCACAAAGATCAAGGATGGGAAATCCCTTTCCGAATTTTCTGAACTAACCAGAGTTTCTGACAATGACTTTCTAATATGTGAATTATTATTAAATGGAGACAAATAAAGAGTATTTTTAATATCAACACTGTAGAGACACAGAAGACATGCATTACAATGTCAAGTTTCCATCCTCTGACCAGGCTTTTCCAGGACTAAGAGAGCACCTGAACACAGATATAGGTAGAGAATTATAAGACAGGAGGTTCTTACACTCTGGCTGTCAAGGCACATGGGGTGAATTTTCAATTCTCAACACTGTTGATGAACTAAATATGCCTCAGAAGAATAGACTTTGGGGCGTTTCTGAGACAGTCTCCCATGATAGCCAACTGAGTCCCTAATGACCTAAGGTTGAGACTGTCTTAAGAGAAGAAAGGTTGTGTATCATATAGGTGAAGATCAAGTTGCTGCTGTCTTTTATGAAGGTTGGAGAAAGCCATTCAACAACTGCATCCACTCTGTGTAATTAACCATTCAGCATCTTTCACATTCCATGGTAAGAACAGCTGCTGTATGGGAAGTCCCTTTGTCTAGGCCAACTCAAGAGTTTTGGTGCTAAGATGCTGGGGACACCTGTGTCACTTAAGTGCTACAACCAAGATGGCAGCTCAAATATAAGCACAGGTGTAATGCACTGAGGTTTCAATAGACCCTAGCAGTTTTTGCCACTGTAAGTCATCACATAAATAATGGAGAAGAAGTTTTATAATTCTCCCACCAGTAAAAGCTCAAACTTCCTTCTCAACCTCCCATTCATTTCCTACCTTTGAAAATCCAAGTAATCATCAAGAGATGATCTGCTATACCAACACAGAGAACACCCGACCCATCAGAACAAACAGGTAAAAAGTTGTGTTCTTCTGACCGTGATGGTGGGTTGGTATCAATCCTTAGATAGCAGTGGTTCATGAACTTTAATGATGGTGGGCCTCTTAAAACACTGATTGCTGCCTCCCTCCACTTTTGATTCAGTAGGTCTGGGGTGGGGCCTGAGATTTTGCATTTCTAACAAATTCCCAGGTGATGTTGTCCTCCAGGCTCAGGAACCAAACTTTGAGAATCACTCTTATACCAGAGGTATAAGAACCTTTATTAAATTATTATTAAAAACCCCTTAAAAAGCAGCCTCTTCAGGTATGCAGTTAACAGAACAGTGCAGGAAGGGGACACCTAGGTCATGCAGAATTGGCACTAGCCGAGGCCATGCAAATAACTTGGCTGAATTATCCCTGCTCCTTCTATGACCAGAGACATGCTTTGTGTGCACCAGGGGCTCAGACAAGGCTTGCCTTTCCTTACCAGGGGGCTATGTTAGAGTAATCACCAGTGCTGTTGCCTATACTTGCTGGGAATATGTGTTAGTTCTATCAACACTGGACCCACCACGTGCCGGGCACTCTTATAAACTGAGCAGGGCTTGCCAGCTCAGGGTGGCTGCGCAGAAGTTGTTGAAACATGAAAAGCTATCCTGACAGCCCTCCTTAATCAAGTCAGATGGATTTGAGGGATCCCCGAAGGCCCTCCACACCTGGGGCCAACACTCAGATGCTGGTTAAGCATACATTTTAGCCTTTGGAGAATTGCAAACAGATAACTTGCATATCAGGAGAAAAAGATCTTTGCTTGCAATTTTTGGAAAACTCTGTTCCAATGCTAGGGCTCATTTGTCCTTTTTTTCATTTCTCAAAGCAGTACCTTATTTTTCCAAGAAAGGGTCTTGGGCCAGATTTCTATTTTATAATTTTCTGATGATTTTTATGACTGAGCTTCTCTTAGCTTTCACCAGATCATAACTCTGTGCTGGATTCCACATGACAAAATGGGGTATATGAATGTTTAGAGACTACGCTTACTGATACTTACACTTAAGGGAGGGGGATTCGCCTGGATCAGATGATATCAATTCTTTCTTGATCTATCACAGCACTGTTACAAGCACAGGACTATTCTAAGTCTTAAATGTTGAACTCTTGATACTAATTATGAAGACCTTTCCCCTTTAAAATATTCTGTGGTATTACCTGAGACGTTCACTATCAATATCCTGTCTTGTTGCGTATTCCTACAATTTATGTACTATGTCACCGGGTAGCAGTAATGTGTCAGCACTTCTCAGCTTTGAGTAGGGCTCTTGCCAAAACTTTATTCATTATGAAGGGTTTGTATATACTGGACATGAAACTAGGAACCAGTAATAGGAAAGATGGATTTGTAGGGCCCTTACATTACTACAAATATAATTATTTTTTTAAAAAATTGTTAAACTTCAAGAAACAATAAACAGAAATTATAAAGATATTTTAATGCAGCTCTTAAAAGAAAGAAGAAACTAGAACTGGGAGAGGTCTAGAACTTCTCAGGTAGGAGGGGAATGAATTGTTTTTGGTGATACGTCCATTCCAAGGACCAGAGTAGTTTTAGGAGAAAAGAAGTTTCCCTCCTCAGGAGGCTGGGCTCTTTAGATGGAAGCCTCCTGAGATATCGTAAGTGTGGGTTCCATCCAGAAGGCTGGGAATTAGCAGCCCCCAAGAGCCCCATCTTATTTCTTCAGGGCCCCCTCCCGTCTTGGTGGAAGGGTCATTTCACAGCCCCTGACAAACATCAGAAAGGCTGGGGCTGAACTGTTTTTCCAGTCCCTGAGCTGAAAGGCTGGGGGAGAAGCAATAGAAATCAGGAGTGTCCTCCGGGAACTGCTGATTGGGGGGGGGGGGGGGGGTGATTTGGTCCAAGTCACGAAAGGAGACTGAGGTCCAGGCCATGTCTGCGGGTAGGCCAGGGCTGGGCAGCCACAGCCACAGACAAATGTCAAGAAAGGTATCAGAGCTCAGTGTGGCTCAGAAGTGGCTGCAGTGGCCCTAAGTGGAGTTACGTACGTCGTGAATGGCAAATGAGGGCAAAGAAAGTGGTCTGCCGACCTGTCCGCGCTCACACGCGGTTTTCAGTGAGTGCATCAGAACAGCCAGCAGGGGGCGCCTGGGTGGCTCAGTGGGTTGAGCCCCTGCCTTTGGCTCAGGTCATGATCTCAGGGTCCTGGGATCGAGTCCCACATCGGGCTCTCTGCTCAGCAGGGAGCCTGCTTCCTCCTCTCTCTCTGCCTGCCTCTCTGCCTGCTTGTGATCTCTCTCTGTCAAATAAATAAATAAAATCTTTAAAGAAAAAAAAAAAAAACAGCCAGCAGGCCAGCCAGGAGCAGCGGCTGAATCTGTGAGACATGGGAAGGAAACGGACTGGCCCCGTGTTACAGAGCTCCCTGGTGAGATGCAAGGCAGGGAGTCAGCAGGTGGGGGGTGGTGGGCAAGAAGGGGCTCGGGTGTGACCCATGAAGGACCAAGGCACATAGCTGGACTGATCTAACCCTAAGAAGGACAGATTCTCATGTTCTTTATCCAGTGGTGGATGTTAAGACAACAGAAGGATGCGATTTCAGGCTTTTCTTAGTAATCTCCATATGATTTTTCTCTTACAGTTGAGTGGATAATTCGTAACAAAGCTGCTATTCATAGAATGAGATGATGAGGGGCATCTGGGTGGTTCACTCGGTTAAACGTCTGCCTTCGGCTCAGGTCATGATCTCAGGGTCCTGGGATCGAGCCCCACACCGGGCTCCTTGGCTCAGCAGGGAGCACGGTTCTCCCTCTTCCTCTGCTGCTCCCCCTGCTTGTGCACACTCTCTCCCCTTTCTCTCCCAAATAAGTAAATATATTCTTTAAAAAAATAATGAGATGATGAGACCTCAAAGATCATTTAGGAATCACCCTCAACAGACTTTTGATTTTATAAATAAGAAAGTAGAGCCAAAAGCTCCTGTGATGGGCCCCAGGTCAATTACTTTATGTTGGGCTCGTAGACAAAACCAGAAAGACTAAAAATCTTCCAGTTTCTTAAATCTACCCCTCTGGCCCTTTACTCAGATTTCCCTGAACCCAGATGTAGTAAAAAGTGATTCCTAATGAATCTTCCTGAGTCTACAGCTGGACTGGCCTCAGTCTTCCTCTGGGGTCTTCCCAGTACCTGCTCCCCTGCCTGCACAAGCCATCTTAGTACCCTGCTCCCAAGAGCCTTTTCACGCTCCTGTTCAGACACCCTCTTTGCTACCTTGGTCCTGGGCAGAAGAATTCAACAAAACGGGTGTAAAGCTAAACCTAGACCTACCCGGCAACACATAATTCCAATCTTAAACATGTATCTAAGGGAAATGAGTGCTTTGTCCCCCAAAAGGCGAGCACACAGGGAGGTTCTAACCCTAAGCCCAAATTTAGAAGCAACTCAAATTTTCATCAACAGGTGTATGAATAAACAAACTGTGGTTTGTTTATACTACGGAATGATACAAAGGATTTAAAAATGAGGGGAAAAAACTTACTGATAGGTACAACACAGAAAAATCGGGGCACCTGGCTCTGTACTGGGCAGTCTAGCCATCCTGCACGGGACAGCCTCCATCAGGGGCATGTGGGGCTGAAGATGTCCCCGGGGAGAAGCCACCGTGAAGGCCTCTCTCCTGCATAAACTGGGTGGGAAAGGCACCTGCGGGTCTGCTCCACCCAGAGCCAGAGGCTGTGGTCCTAGAAATCTGGAATTGTATCTCCTTGCACAGGCGGCCCGAGCATCCTCTCAAACTACTTTGTGAGGGAGGAATCCCAGCAGCTGCGGGCCACTTATCAAGAGGACACAAAAGGCAGCAGTCTGACATGTTTGTGAAAAGGGAGCGACTCTCTTATCTTCCCTTGGAGCCCCAGCCATAGCAAAGCGGACGTTTCTGTGTAACTTTTCTATGGAGGAGAAGGGGCAGGAGGGGGCCATTTGGTTGTTTTAATCCCAAGAATCTGGGGGCATGGAGTATTTCTAAATAAAATCCATGCGACAGACCCAAAGCCCAGATGGCCAGCTCCTGTTGGAACCTCCAGCACCCAATCAAGGTGGGAGAAGAAGAGAGAAAGGTGTCATGTCACGATGTCTCTCTTCCTGCACGCGCATTTGCTGGGTGAGTAGTCTTGGCAAGCGTAAGCATGAAGGCAGCATCCTGGTACCGACCACCCTGGGACTCCACAGAAATCAATTCTGTCCCCAAGAGAGGCTATGTATGGTTAGGCTCTCCTGGGCTAGGAAAAGGGATCCCAGACAAAAGGAGTTCAGCTTTCCCTGCACACTTCAGGAAGACTACCGGACCCCTGAGCATGGCTCTTGAGCAAGATTTCTTGGCTTTGGCACTACTAACATCCTGAGGTCAATAATTCTTCATTGGGGAAGGGGCTGTCCCACCCATAGTAGGACCTCAAAAATAGCATGTTCAGTTCCCACCTGCTAGACATCAGCTGCACTGCCTCCCCCAGATGTGACAACAGAAATTGCCAAATGCCCTTCGGAGGCCTACATTGCTCCTGGTTTGGAACCACTGCCTGAGACCAAGTAAAGCCTCAGATGAGGTGAGATCTGGGAAAATCTGGGGAAATAGCCCTCTGCTGAAATGTCACTGTGGTTTAGTTGACTTCATCGTGCTTCAGAAGCACTTCCTGCCCCTGATAGAAGACCCATTTATTTTCTCTCTGGCTCCCCCAATGAGATGGTCAGGTCCTCAGTGGACTGACTCTATGTGAGTCACCGCTATCATGCCCGGGCCTGACCCGCAGCTGGCCCTTGTCAATGTCCACCAAGCACGTGGAAGACATCCTGGGACATGGTGCTGGACCAAAGGCCAAACCGCTAACTTTCATGTACTTAAAAAACTCATGTTTTAAAGTCACAGTCGGTAGTCATTGCAAAGTATCAGAAGGGGGTCAGCTGGGCACTGCCGGAGTTATATCCGTAAATGCCGCAGAGTCCTGTTTTTCGGACTGTAGGTTTATCCCCACTTGTAGGTAACAGTCAGCTTGGGGGTTACAAGCAGCATTCTTAGTGGAAAAGAAAGGAACAGAAGGCAACACATCAGGACACATCACATGTACTCAAAAGTGTTTCATGAAACTTTTATATCTATATGTTTGTAATATATAATATACAATACATGATATACAATATTATATACACAGCATATACATAAAAGTGTATGAGTTCTCAGTTGTATGAAAATAAACTTTAAAAAACCACAACCTAATTTTTATAGTCCCCTAAACAGTAACTAATACCACTCACTGAGCCTCAGGGGTGGTGTAAGGATAAGATAACATTCATGAAATACATTGGCTTCCTCCCCTGGAAGGCAATACTAGCTTACACAGGAGAACTATGACATCATCTCAAAAGGACTGCTGAGTGAGGTTCTATGGAAATCTGAAAGAGTTCAAACTTGTCTTAAATCATCACAGTTCTTGATTTTTGCAAACTAGCAGAGCCCATCAACAAGGGAATGAAATGGATTTCCTTGGAAGCCCCACCCTGCCCATGAGCCATTTTTACATTCCTGAGCAAATCTGAGTCTTTGTGAAACTCCCAGATTTAAGTGAGTTAGCCAGAATCACAAAGTCTCAGGGAAGGACCATGAGGTATGGGCAAGCATGTCAACTCAGCAGAGGAAGGCTAAATTAAGAGGCCTGCTCCCGGAGCCAAATGACCTGAGTTGAAATCCTAGGAGCCATTGGGCTCCCTTGTTTCTGTTTCCCTCTCTGCAGCACGATACAATAATAGTACCCATCTCATAGAGTTGTTGTAAGGATTAAATGAAAAAAAGCACCCAAAGCACTTGTTGATAATTCAGATTTCAGTATGAAAGGTCAGGCTAATTGTGCTGCCTTTTGGTGATACTGTTTCCCTCTCCTTCACCAATCAGGACAGTAACAATTGGACTATGAAGAATAGTAATGATCAGGCTGTGAGGTTTTACAATATAAACCAGAGGACATGTGTGTGTTTCCTCCTCCTGCTTCAGAAAAACAAAAACAAAAACAAAAGCCAAAAACCCAGCTTCTTCTTTTAAAAAAAGAGTGGCAGGGTTGGGTAGGGGGCCACCTGGGTGGTTTGTTTTCTTGGGCAGCCAATGCTTGATTTGGGCTCAGCTCATGATCTCAGGGTCCTGGGATCAGCCCCCTTGCCCCTCCCCCTGCTCACACTCTCTTTCTCTGTGTCTTAAATAAATAAATCTTTAAGGAAAACAAAAACAAAAACACCTCAGCACATGTAACCCCCATGATACTTTAGGTAAGAAGTGATGGAAAGCGAAGATTTGGTAAAACCTCTCATCACGTGGCACATAATCTCTCCGACCCCTTGATGGATCCCCGTGTTGGGAAACATTTGTCCGTTGCTAGTAGAGCCCAGCTGCAAAAAGCTTCAAAGAATCTCCTTTTCTCTACCACTAGGGTGGTGGTTCTTGTGTATTACACTTTTCTGCTTGAATTTTTGCGATAAATGGAAGTTGTGTTCCTCCCTACAATGACTGGCTGGAACAAAAAGGAGATGTTGAAGGGATTTGTGCACATGCATACTTGTGCCTATGTGCCTACGTGTGTGCACACATCCTTTCAGCTTCTCTTTTTTTCTTTCCTTTTTAGTGTGTGTGTGTGTGTGTGTGTGTGTGTGCGTGCGCACAGGGGAGTGTGTATACATGCATACATGCATCTACGGGTTTAAGGAAAATGATGAGATTTAGACATGCTGGTGCTTTCATGATTTAGTTATATGTATAATGTAAGCCAAGAAGGAAAAATTACCTAGAGCTCTTAATTTAAAATGCATAAATACAGGGAATTCTCATGAAGGTTTTAACATATTGTTTCTGCCTAATCCAACACAGACAGCTTCTCGGATCTACTCAGAAACACACACGCACATCGAATAAATAAATCCATCTTGTGATTCATCTTGTGAAGACCTTGCATTTCCAAATCTATGGGGGGAAAATCAGTAAATCTCTTACTAACACCTTCGAGGCTGATTTTTGAGGGCTATCCTATACCTGTCAGAGGTATAACAGATTATTTTTGATTGGATTATTCTCCATACCTAGAATGAATGAACAGATGAACATAATTGTGTCCCTTGTGATAATAAAGATTGGACTTATTTCAACTTGTATCATTAAGGTATAGAAATCAATGTGGCCTTTAATTAAATTAAATCTTTAAGGAAATTAAAGATAGTCAACTGAAAATAAGAGAGATGAGAATTTACATGCTTGCCTTTGCCTCTTTCTATACTTCAGCTTCCATGGGGATTTTGTAAATGAGTGATCTCCTCACCCACCATGGAAGCAAAGACAATTATCACCCCTTTGGTGCTACTGGGAAGTGAAGGAGGCAGCTGAAAAAATAAAAGGATGGAAAGATGAGGGATAGAGAGAAATTTATAAAATATATATAGGGCAAATGCAGATTTGCCAATGTTTTGTGATTTTGGTGGTTCTGAAAAATTATCTACCAGGCTTCACAAATATCACTTATAAGATCTACTTTAGTCTTTATGAAATAATTTAGATAATGAAGGTATAGAATAAGATCATTTTGGTGGGCAGAGCATATTAGTAAGACGGGAATACATTACAGGTGCACCGTTCTTCAAATACTTTGTGACTCTATTAGCCAGGGAAGGCTAACTGTTGTAACAAACTAACTTCAAATCTCAGTGACTGTGAGTAAACTTTGATTTCCATGTGGAGGGGCGGCTCTCCTGGGTGGCTCTCTTCTGCCTCAAGGAAGGGACCTGTGCTCCCTCCATGTAGGTGGTTCTGCTATCTCCTAGCCAGTGTTTTTCAAATGTTCATGTGTATAGGTATTGGCCTGAAACTTGTTAAAATGCAGAATCTGGATCTCTCCCCTGGGTACTCTGCATCTGCCAGGCAGAGGAAGAAAAGGATAAAGAGTAAGTGACAATGTGAGCAGGAACCCATCACCAGAGCCAACATCTCAGAGCCAGTCTCAGTCATATGGCCACACCTCATTGCAAGGGAGGCTGGGTAATGTACTCCAGCTATGTGTTCAGGAGGAAAAAACAGTTTAATTAAGAGTTAGTCACCCTATGCTACAATAAGAAAAGAAGCAATGAACTAAAGAGATTTCGAACATCTAAATTATTAATCCTTCCTCCTTGTAAACTTAAATCAGATTTATTCAGGAGCAGAAGGCACAACCCTCCTAACTAAGTCGTTGTTTCTGCTGAAACCCTAAAGCAGTAGTCTAGAGCATTCATTGAAATTCTTAAAGCTGTCATAAAGCAATATACCATAAACATGAATTTCTTAAGCAAGTCATAAGGGACTAGCTACAGTTTTCTTTCTCTAGGGATTAGATAAGTAAATTTTCTTCTTAGACAGTGTCTGTATTGTAATTTAACAGTTTATGTTAACCCCTAAGATACAGTAAAATGTTTGTCTCTTGAGTCCAAAAAGATATTCTTGATCCTTATGTCATCAATCTACTAGAAGAATCAATTCAGAATAATAATGTATTCTCCAGACTAAAAGAGAGGGAGGGAGGAGGCTCTGAGCCTGCAGAGAAATTGTTCAGTGATTGGATTTGGTCTTATCCAAAGAATGACAGCTTCTCAAAAGATCACTGTCAAAACACAATTTGATTTCCAGTGCCTGGTACATACATATTGATTCAGGAGTAGTTGTGGTGGGGTGGAGGGGGTGTGAAGGTGATCTTTTTGCCTCAGGTAGAACCACCTGTGAGCAAAGGGGAATGAGATTTGGAGGTCATTTGGCCAGGAGAGGGTGGAAAAGAGAATTAATTTTCAACATCACCTTAAAGCAAAGCCACAAGAGACCCCAAACTTTAGAGGTCTCCGCTGTGGCTCTTTCTCCTCACAAGGCAAGAAGTCTAAGGTTCCAAGGGGATGTACTCTAGCAGACCCCTGCTTCCCCCTCCTAGAACAGCAAAGCCCAACAGAAATGTTAGGGGAGCCACAAATGCAAGCTCTATACATAATTGTTAAATCGTTAGTAGTCCCATTAAAAAGTAAAAAAGATACCAGTGAAACAAATTTTAATACTGTATTTTATTTAACCCATCATATCCAAAATATTAGTATTTCAATATGCAATCATTAACATAAAATATTCACTTCCCTTTTCAATTAAGTCTTCAAAATCCAGTGCACGCTTTACATCTACAGTACATCTCAACCAGTGTTCGGTGGCCACAAAGTGGCTGCTGTGTCTCAGAGCAGAGGTCTAGATCTTGCTCTGGGTTCCTGATCCATTAATGCCCTGCCAGCAGGACCCTATGTGCACTCCCAGGGCCTGCAAAAGCCTCTGCTGAGCCCCATGTTCCAAGGTATGAGGGGAACCCAAGAGCAGGTGTTTGAGGGGCGTATGGGTGGAACCTCACCAGACAGGCTGGGTCCCCTGAACGTGCACCAGACACTGCACAATGAAGGATGTGGCAGGGATGGACAATGGAAGGAAGCAGGATGCAGGCCAGAAGCTGGCTGTCTCCTGAGCCCACCCTGTGGGGGCACAGGCCCTGAAACTGTTTAATCCCTAATTCAAACGTGGCCTCTGGATCCATATAAAAGCACATTTGTCAAGATTGTTAGATGGAAAACATTTATTTTGTTGATTTATGTCTTTTAAATATTTAGTCATTTTGGGGGCTCCTGGGTGGCCCAGTGGGTTAAAGCCTCTGCCTTCGGCTCAGGTCATGATCCCAGGGTCCTGGGATTGAGCCCCGCATCGGGCTCTCTGCTCAGTGGGGAGCCTGCTTCCTCCTCTCTCTCTCTGCCTGCTTCTCTGCCTGCTTGTGATTTCCGTCTGTCAAATAAATTACAAAAAAAAAAAAATCTTTAAAAAAATATTTAGTCATTTGGTAAAATTGCTCATCTCTTTGTATTTTGGTCCAGCCTCATAATATTAAGGGAGCAGGAGTTGCTTTAAAAATTTGATTAAACTCGGGCGCCTGGGTGGCTCAGTGGGGTAAGCCTCTGCCTTTGGCTCAGTTCATGATCTCAGGGTCTTGGGATCAGGTTCTCTGCTCAGCAGGGGGCCTGCTTCTCTCTCTCTCTCTCTCTCTGCCTACTTGTGATCTCTCTGTCAAATAAATAAATAAAATCTTAAAAAATTTTTTGATTAAACTCAAGGCGCCTGGGTGGCTCAGTTGGTTAAGTAAGCATCTGCCTTTGGCTCAGGTCATGATCCCAGGGTCCTGGGACAGAGCACCACATCGGGCTCCATGCTCAGAGGGGAGTCTTCTTCTCCTTCCCGCTAATGGTCTGTCTCTCTCAAATAAATAAAAAAAATCTTTAAAAAATCTGATAAAACAGTAATAGTAGCAGCCTACAAAATCTGCAGTCACCCAGGACAGAGGAAAAGAACCTCATACTTTCATTTCGGAACACGGCAGGGATAACCTGAGAGGATTTGAGAAGCTCCAGAGAGCGAGCCCCTGTATGATGATGGACAGCTCCCCGCTGACCTGCACTTCCCTGGGTCAGAGCCGGCTTCTGGGCTTTAGCGTCTATAACAGGTCCCAACAGGTAAATGCCAGGAGGGTTCAGATGAGTCTGTGTCCTCGAAAGTGTAGGGCTAAAGATATTGCTGGACACGTTTATATTATGGAAGTAAAGCACTGCAGTTCAAACTAAGCCTCTGTTCCCTTGTTTTGTTTGCTCCTATATCCCCAGAAACTAAAACAGGACCTGGCACATAGCAGGTGCTCAGTAACCTTTTTTTGAATACATTGTCCTTTCTACTTTGGCTCTTTATACAAAAAGCTAGAAATCAAATCTCATGGACTGCTAGTCCCTCTGATAGAGCTTAGATGAGTGGCACAGGCGACTGGCGGCATTCTCTTTCTGTGTATTATGAATACTATCTATTAGCTATTAGTAAGAGCTGGTATTCAGACAGTATTGCTGGCAGGTGTACCAAGTATTGTTATTAAAATATGTCTCTAATGGTAGTAAATATAATTACCCTGAGTGCCCCCAAATTCCTCTATCTCTACCACTCAGACTCCTTCCCCAGAATGCCCACCAGAAATCTCCCCATTATTCAGCAACTGATGGCTTAATACCAGGCACAGCCAGATCTTCCAGGCAGGATTCCAACAGGGCCAAGGTCATTGATCAACACCCTTCCCATACGGGCTGTTCATTACTCTACCAGTTGATATCAGCTACTGTGTTTTAGATGTTCTGACCCATTTCTCCCAGTGACAATGTGTCAGTTTACCTACAATACACAAATGGTCCTGTCTCATGTTGGCTATTAATGGACTTTCTAGAACAAGGATTCTGTCTTACCACTAATATGCCCTAAAGTTCCATTAGTTATAATCATGGATGGCATAAGGAATTAAAGCAAGGAGATCAAAGTTATTATCTGGCCTACAGTGAATTTTCCCCTGGAGAGTACCGTGATACAGCAGTACAAACGATATTAATATTCAGTGTTCAAATGATGTAGCAGACAGACACTAGGACAGCCCCCAGTGATCCCCATATCTTAATATTCATGTGCTTCTGTGATCCCCTCCCCTGGAGTGTAGGTAGGACCTGTGATTTGCTTCTAACCAATGGAATATGACCAAGCTGATAGGAATGTCACTCTGTGATTACACTATGCAGAACTGTAATGTCCATCTTGCTGGCAGACTCTCTTCCTTGCTGACTTTAACGAAGCAAGCTGCCAGGATGGGGAGACCTATTTAGCAAGGAACTGAGGGGGTCTCTGGCCTGCAGCCAGTTAGGACCTGAGGGACCTCAGTCCTACAGCCCTATGGGAACTGATTCTTGCTATCAACTACGTACATGAGTTTCAATATGGACCCTTCCTTAGCTGAACTTGCAAATAGTAGCCAGGCCAGCATAGACCTCATGAGAGCCCCTGAAGCCACAGGTTTAGTGAAGCTGGGCCCAGATTCCTGACCTACAGACACTATCAGATAACTAATATGCATTGTGGTAAGCCTCTACGTTTGTGGTAATCTATTACACAGAAGTAGATAGCTAACACAGTTGGCTAATATTTGGGTTGAAATGTACAAATATGCATGTATGCACATACACACATGTATAAATTTGTGTATAAATACCAAAGTCTTCAACTAATAAACGCTTACCAGGTATGATCTGCTCAGTTACACTCATTCAGGGGAGAGAAGGAAGATTTTACTTTGCTTGTATAACCTTTTGTATTATCTTACTTTTGTCACTGTGTTCACATTTTTATAAATTGAAAAGAAAATCTAGCTTAAATGTACAATAGATTTGAAACCCTTTTGTTTCAAATAGTAGAATCTATCCAAGAAAATATTTTTATTTTTAGAACTTCAATCTTGTATTTCTACCTAGAATAAGATTATGAAGCCAATAAAGCACAAGTCCACTAGTTCTGATGCACTAGTTTGCAAGAAAGGGGCTTTCAAAGGGCTTGCCTTGCTGACCTCACAGGTGGGACCTCAGGCGTGCGGGGTAGGAGTGTGCCTTACTGAAGATCTCAAACTGTGTTGAGGAGGGGGTGCTGTGGTTTACCTCTTGCTTTTTCAGGTGATGTTCTTAAACCCACTTGACCCCTTGCTCTGAACTTCCGCTTTAAGAGCAAGGAGCAGAAACTGGGGGTCCACAGATCAAGACTTAGATCACGAGGCGTTTCCCACAGGGCATGTTACCAGCCCACTGGGCTGGATGCAGAAAGCTGAGGACTGGGAACTCCAAGTGGGGCGGGTGGGTCCCTTTGCTCTCCTTTCCTTTAGGCCACTATACCCGATAAACAAGCATTCTCCTTTTAAAAAAATAAAAAGGGGGTGGGAGGCGCGTGGCTGGCTCAGCCTGTATAGCACGTGACTCTTGATCTTGAGTTCAAGGCCCGCATTGGGCATAGAGCTTACCAAAAACAAAACAAACAAACAAAAAACAACAAACCTCTCTTAAAAATATTCTCCCTTTAAAAGTGACTTATTCATTTGAAATGCGCTAGCGAATTGGGAAGGAATTGAAATAAATGACTGCATCTAAAGCGGCGCCCAGCAGTTAAAACAGGACCTAGCAACAACACACGCAAAATGATCCGGTGAACAAACGAATGAGCAAGGATTCAATGAGTCCAGCCGCCAGCCCTCAAAAATCTTCACCAAACATCAGGAGAGAAAACATTCAGAATAAAGTAAGAAAGTCTGAGAAGGAAGAAAATAGAAGAGTAGCATCTGGAGTGGGACCCCCGCACCCCCCCCGCCCCGCTGTGTTCTGTCTGCCGAAATCAACAGGTCCGTAGACAAGCACATTCTTTCCTCATAGCTTCTCCAGTCATGAGACGGAACCCCTCTTACTGAACATTTTTTACCTCGAGGCTTAAGAATGGCTCCCATGCTTCTTTCCTTAGGCTTTTCAAACTTCCCTCCATCTTTGGTCTATTTATGAGACCTATCACAGACAGGCTCCAAAGAGACACCCGGCTAGCTGAGTGTGTGAAGCAGCTTAACCCTCTGTTCCCTCTTGCACTAAAAATCTGCTGGTCTGTATTCAGGATTACCAGTGGGAAAATAAGTACACAGAGAAAGAAGTTTGCAAATACAAGAAGTTGCCCTTGAATTTCCATTTTCCTGCATGTCTTTGAAAGTAAGAAACATGGCAAAAGAAACAGAATGACAGCAGAAGGGCTGATCTTGAGGGCGGGAAGATAATGGAAGTGGCAGAGAAGATGAACTTTCCTAACCGATCAGTTAAAAACCAGTAAGGTATGGTAGGGTCTGTTCCTGTCTATCTGTCTCTGTCTGTCCCTCTCTGTCTCCAAAATGGGGATAGAAGGAGGGGCGGTTTGAAGGAACTGGCAGAGCGAAGGCAAATTTTCAAACATTCAGATTAGTTACTGCAAAGTCACTCTAGGATCTCTTAGCATATGTTCCCTGTGGAGGTTCGATACACCCAGTAATACAGGGAGTTTATAAAAAGGGGTTTTCTAGAATGTGTGACAAATTTACGTCAGTGCATTATTACATGAAGCATAGCAGGGATTTCCTGAGAGGGTTCTGCCTTCCAAAATAACAGCATGTCCACGGAGAACAGGCCCTTTTTGGATCGGAGCTGGGGAACCACACGAGGCATGGGCACCGTGAAGACCGAGTGTGAGCACAGTCTTCGCCAGGCGGAGCCCGGACTGGCGGCTGGCTGCCTGGTCTCCTCATGCTCACGGCACATCCCAACACAGTTGCTCTTTTCAGCGGTATTTTCAGAAAACGGAGGGCTGGCATTGGTAAACATGTTGCTTGGGTGGAAAGATGCCCATGCGTAAAGCAAGCTGTAAAAATCCGTGCGGCACATTTTGCCAGACCACAACAAATAAAAGCAGGGCCCCCAAGGAAGCCCGGCAACACTCTAGAGCTCTCAGATGCGCAGCTAACGACCTGCAGCTGGGGCGGGGGGGTGTCCACAGTGCTAGGTAAGGCGGGATCAACCCACTGTTGCCGCCCGCCACCTTTCCTCCTGTGATGCAACCCCTGGACGGTTTAGTCCTCCTTCTCAGGCTGTATCCTACGAGTGAGTCCACCTGCTGGGTCCATGTCCCCCAGAAAGTCTTCCTTGTCTCCCCAGGCTGACGCACACATGCGCTGTGTTTCCTTGCCTGGGTCTGACTCATGGTCTAGGTTTGGCGAACATCCCAAAGGGAGCCCTGGCTTCTTGGCTTTTCTCTCCCTGGCACAGCTCCTTATTGGAACTCACAGAGAAGTAGTCAAGCGGCCGCCAGAGCGGTCCCCCTAGTCAGAAGACATGGGCCTATGATGCAGCCCCACTTCCTGGTTCCATTCCAGCCCTGGATGGTTGCTGGAGCCACATCCTCTTTAGAGGTTTGCAAAAACTGACTCTGAATTTCGGAGCAGAAAATAAATGACAGTAGTCATAGTCAAACACCACCTTGTCAGGCCTGTTGAAAAATAGCCTGAAACATGTTACCTTTGTTAAAATTGTAGAATACAATACGGTTACAAATTTAAGTGTCGGGGGAGCCTGGGTGGTTCAGTCGTTAAACATCTGCCTTTGGCTCGGGTCATGATCCCAGAGTCCTGGGATCCAGTCCCACATTGGGCTCCTTGCTCAGTGGGGAGTCTGTTTCTCCCGCTCCCTCTGCCTGCTGCTCCCCCTGCTTGTGCTGTCTTGTGCATACTCTCTATCTCTCAAATAAATAAATACAACCTTCAAAAAAATTTATTTTTATTTTTTTAAATTTTATTTCATTTCTTTTCAGCATAACAGAATTCATAGTTTTACACCACACCCAGTGCTCCACCCCCAAACTACTAGAACTCATACAGCAATTCAGTAACGTGGCAGGATACAAAGTCAATGTACAGAAATCAGTGGCTTTCTTATACACTAACAATGAAAATACAGAAAGGGAAATTAGAGAATCGATTCCATTTACTATAGCACCAAGAACCATAAGATACCTGGGAATAAACCTAACCAAAGAGGTAAAGGAT
>PISX010026921.1:0-23732 GCA_004024625.1 Mellivora capensis | reverse complement strand
AAAAAGTTGAAAATAGAACTACCCTATGACCCAGCAATTGCACTACTGGGTATTTACCCTAAAGATACAAACGTAGTGATCCGAAGGGGCACGTGCACCCGAATGTTTATAGCAGCAATGTCTACAATAGCCAAACTATGGAAAGAGCCTAGATGTCCATCAGCAGATGAATGGATAAAGAAGATGTGGTATATATACATGATGGAATACTATGCAGCCATCAAAAGAAATGAAATGTTGCCATTCGCTATAGGGTATCATGCTTAGTGAAATAAGTCAATCAGAGAAAGACAACTATCATATGATATCCCTGATATGAGGAAGTGGAGAGGCAACATGGGGGACTAGGGGGGCAGAAAAAGAAGAAAAGAAACAAGATGGGATTGGGAGGGAGACAAACCATAAGTGGCTCTCAATCTCACAAAACAACCTGAGGGTTGTTGGGGGGAGGGGGTCGGGAAAGGTGGGTGTGGTAATGGACATTGGGGAGGGTATGTGCTATGGTTAGTGCTGTGAAGTGTGTAAACCTGGCGATTCACAGACATGTACCCCTGGGGATAAAAATGTTTATATAAAAATAAAAATTTTAAAAAAAAGAAACAATAAAATCAAAGTGAAAAGTTCCCCAACTTATGCTAAATATACATTAAATTTATGATTAATGTACAATAAAAAAAGAACAAAAGAAGAAAACAGCAAAAAAAATTTTAAAAACCTTTATTTTTATCTCATTACAAGGGTTTATTTGGGGGCTAGTGTCTTTATGTCTAATTTATAGATATAATAAATTAGTATACTCAACAAAATAAATTTAGTATATACCTTTTCATTTTTTTTTTCAGATTGACTGGGTCAAATTTTAAGAAAGGATATTTTTTAGACAATGATCTCTTTTAAAAAATCAGAAACTTATAATCAGCAACACACTGGGAAGTAATCAAAGTGACAGATTTCAGGCAAAATATTTTCTGAAAGTTTGGCTCCAACTTTAATCCCCTATAAATTCAATGCACAGACTACACATTTCAAATGTATTAATCTTGGAAAATTACATTAAATCTAAATAATAGATCTAACTCATCTAATGATCACTTGATCATTGATAATGACTATACTAGTAATTCCCTGGGTAAAATGTATGCAGAAAGTCTGTTCTTTCAACTATCAACATAATTATTTAGTTATCTTTCAAGTTATCAAAAGAGTTAAAAGCAAAAATGTTTGTTTCATTAATTTCACTCAAATTAAGTCCTTATGTTCAAGTCTTGTATTATGTGTTGACATGACATCTGGTAAAATCAAGTCTTCCTGAATAACTTAACTACAAGTTAGTAAGATCCCCTAGGCAAATATAGGGACTCAGCATACTCTCTGCTCATCCCTGAGTAGTACATTTCTGTTCCCTGACAGCACACAGAATTATTCAAACAAGCCAAGCAGACAGATCCTCCAGCAGGATCTAGACACCCCCCCCCATCTTCTTGATATTATAAAGCCTGCCTCCACAGCCCCTGTTTTTTCCAGTCTGTTCCTGAGTGCAATTTCCATGTTGCCTTCTATGGAATGCAGTGTCTTCTCCACCTGGGCTGTGAGTATATGTGACAAATAAATTGCTGTCAATCTCATCTTATTATTTTTTGAGTGTTGTGTGTTCAAACATCCTCACAAACATAAGGTAGAAATCCCTCCCTCACCAACAGGATGAAGAGAAATTGGATAAAACATAAATCAAATCCGGGTGCCTGGGTGGTTCACTCAGTTAAATGTCTGACTCCTGATTTCAGTTCAGGTCATGATCTCAGGTTCATGAGATCGAGGTCTGCAACAAGCTCCACACTGGGCATGCAACATGCTTAAGATTCTCTCTCTCCCTCAAAAAAAAGTCAAAAATAAATCTCAAAAATTCCAATTTTTTATAAATAGAAAATATTAATTTAATTTATTAAATTAATTAATATGATTAATTTATTAATTTAAATACTTAAATAATACATTAAATAATATAAAATTTATACTAACATTACTTTTATAGTAATACAAAATAAAGATTTTATATTAATAGAAGAAAGTCATTCTGGATTTCCTTGGAAACTAGATAAAGATATTCTGGAATTAGAGCATGGTGATGGTTGCACAACTTTGTGAATATACTGGAAATACCATTTAAATGTACATTTTTAAAAAGGTGAATTTTATGATATATGAATTACGCTTTAATAAAAAATAGCTAATAATATAGTAGTTCCCATTGTCCAGTAAAAATGCTGAATTCTCATACTAAATGGAAGCATAATATGTGGCACTGGAATATACAGGGAAGGCTATAAAAAATTATATAACACTTATTTGAAGATACTTATAGCAAATGCTGAAATAAATGTACCATCCAAGCTCTATTCTTTTTTTTTTTTATGATTTTTTAAATTTATTTGTCAGAGAGAGAGAGAGAGCAAGCACAGGCAGACAGAGTGGCAGGCAGAGGCAGAGGGAGAAGCAGGCTCCCTGCCAAGCAAGGAGCCCAATGTGGGACTCGATCCCAGGACACAGGGATTCTGACCTGAGCCGCTTAACCAACTGAGCCACCCAGGCGTCCCCCAAGCTCTATTCTAAGGAGTATTACTGAACACCTAACAAGTGTATTTATACTCATAAGTGTTGAAAAAAAATCAAACAATTTATAAGGAGAATATAATACCTATTTTTTGCTTATAATGATAGATTCATTAGCAATTTGAATCAATCAATAGTTATTAAACATCTATTTAAGATGAAAAAAGCAAACTATAAATTTAATATAATATTTAAAAACCTACATCCATAGAATGTTAAGAGATAGAAAAAATCTAAATGTAGCTCTAGCTTCTTTGTTTGAAGCAAATGAAATCCAAAGAAATTATGTGACTGGCCCAAGGTCTTGTATTCAGTCAGCCAGGAACAGACCTAAGCTTTTTTCCACTCCTAGTCTGTGCTTGCTTTCCACTGCACTCTTCTCAGTCACTGACATTAAACACTAGAATAGCATTAACCTTGATGCCAGACTTGGATATTTGTAGCCATGTTGACCCTGCATGTTCTGAGTTGTTAGGCATATACTGTCTATACTTAAAGGTTTTTAAAAGGAGCATCTTGTCAATCAAGAGAGATGCACTTGGTAAAGAAAATATAGATAGTCATAATCAGATAATTCTGAGTTGCTATTTATGTATCAGAACCACTTAGGAAAAAGTCTATTTGGGCACCATTTTGTAAGAACTTTTTTTTTTTTTTTTAAACAACATCTACTCTTTTGGCTATGTGTTTTAATCCACTTGAGTCAAGGTTTTGAAATTTAGATTTTTCTTAAAGGAGTTCAACACTTTAACATAAAGAGAAGGATTTTTTGGTCTTGGTTGACCATACATGCTTCATAAAATTCAGTAAACAGTTAATATAGACAAATGTATAGTACAGCAGGCAATCATCCTTAAGACAGAAAGTGGCTGGAAAAAGCCATTTACCTACTTCTCCCAAGTCTGGCTATCATATTACTAATTCTAAGAGTTACATGGAATTTCTCCCATTCAATGTGATCAGTGGCTCATGATAGTGCTCTTAAATGCCTTTATTCTTTTGTGGAATGAGCATTCTTCTTCATAGTAAGTGTTTCTTTTTTTTTTTTAAAGATTTTATTTATCTATTCCACAGACAGAGATTACAAGTAGGCAAGAGAGGCAGGCAGGGAGAGAGAGGAGGAAGCAGGCTCTCCGTGGAGCAGAGAGCCCAATGTGGGGCTCGATCCCAGGACCCTGGGAAGGGCCTGAGCCGAAAGCAGAGGCTTTAACCTACTGAGCCACCCAGGCGCCCCCATAGTAAGTGTTTCAATTCCTCAATCCTTAAAGGTAGTGAGAGTGGAAAGCTTGCTTAAAATATTGATCTGGTACAGTATCGAAAAGTATTTTTAGAAAATAACTATAATTTCAAAGTTTTGCTTGGTCTTTGTGTAGCTAAAGATGGTGATTTCAAATATATGGTTCTTTGGGATGGGATTATAATTGGCTTTTTTCTTTCAATCATATTGATCCTTAGGCAGTTTTTAAAGCAAGGCTAATAATAAAACGTAAAGTTCTTTGCTTAGTAAAGTTATAAGAATTTGATGAGTCTTCTATCAAAACAGGAATAAATGTTTCTGTGAATTTAAAGCATTTTTTTCTTTTCCTCCACATACTTAGAATTTAGCATCAAATCTAGTTTTCATAATTTCTTTTCCTTAGGTTGAAATTCACTCCACCATCCTGAGCATAAAGTTATCAGCATCCTAGACTGTAGTAGGAGTTACTTAGGAGGTGAGAGACAGGAGTGGTATTCAGTCTGAAATGACATGGTGATTCAAAAAGAACCTATTATCCATGGAAGGCCAGAGTATAGGGCAGAGATCAAGTGACCAAGAAGATGTAAGTTGCAATAGTTTGCCTTCAAGCAAAAATCAGATAAATCTCTTCTCACTTTCAGAAGTCATTTGTTTGCCATGTATAAATAACATCTAGTGTTTTACCCACTCCATATAAATACCCCACAGGAAATGTTTACTTGAGACTATTAAAGCTACGTATTTCCCTGTGTACAATCATTACCAAAGAAGATAATCTATGTGGTGTGGAAGAGGAGAGAGTATGGAAAATACAGTGCTGAGACTTGGGCCGGCTATATCTAAAAACATGTCATTTTACAACTTGAGAACAGGAAAGCAGAATTTTGACACATAACTCTCCTGATTACTAAGATCTCTGGAAAAGGGAATTAATGGTAAGACTTATGTTAGAGTCTTGTTGGGCCCACAAAGGAATAAAAGGAACTAAATGTCTAAACAACTGGTTCATATCTTAAAAAAAAAAAACAGAAAATTAATTTTGAGATTGAAAGTATATGACAAATTTTATTTTGGTTAAATATATTGCTACCTTAATGCTGTCTTTCCATTAAATTCAAATTTCACAGCCCTCATTATTTGCATAAGTATTATTGTAATTTTTACCCCTGGCATTTACTTTCTATTATAATTCTGACACATTTTCTAACTTTGAAGTTGTCAGGACTTCCTTCAAGATTTTTCTTCTTAATAGACAAACTTGTTACTTATTAGACTGAAACTCCAGTATATGTCAAAAAGAGAACTATTCTGAAAAAAATAATGATGTTAATATAATTCTATCATATGACAATAGAACATGACAGACAAAACTTGATGATAAAATACATGGTGATATCTTCCATGCAACATCAACAGAGAGATTATTTTTTAATAGCAGCAAGGAAAATCCAACTATCAACATGTTTTCACAATATTAATGGATTTTAAGTTTCAGATTTCCCAGCCAAATGCTATGGATTGGGCTCACTGGGCCAATATCTAATAATAATGGCTCTTTTTCCTTTCAGACTATGTTAAAATGTATTCCTGGTAAAATATATTAGAAAAAAAAAGAAAATTCAATATCTTCAATTTGAGAAGAATGAACAAAGTATATCATTAATGATAAAGGGTAAATTCCAGGCTTGTATCTAATCATCTGTACTATTTCCATATCTCTGGGGAAGTATTTCCTCTTGCTATGACTGAACTAAAATCTTTAGGATACAAATTAAAATTTAAAAAAATTAAGCTATTCTAAAAGCTTTTCATGAAATAATTTCAAATAATCCTCACAATGCACTACTCAGAAGGTACCATTAGCATACTCATTTCATGAATGAGAAAACTGTAGTAGATGGGGTGAAGTCACCTGCTTCTCATCTGACTTAACCTCTTACACACATGACAACCTTCTTCTCATCTGACTTAACCTCTTACACACATGACAACCTTGCCTCAGTACCTGTGTTAGTAAACATGAGCATTAAAGGGAACACCCCCATAGCGTTAGGAGTCGATTATTACTTGCTTTAAATCAGCCCTAAAAATTAATTTAGAGTCCATGATGAAAGGCTTTTACTCTTAAGAAAGAGTTACACACAGACATCTATTTACCAAAAATGGAGGTGCACTTAACCAAAAGTAGGATACAGCACTGTGGAGGGAGTCACAGAGATAAAAATTACTTGTCCCTGTCTTCGCAGAGTTTACAATATAGTAAAAAGTCACGGTACCCAAATGATTAAAAAGCCCATGACAAAGAGAGGGTCAAAGTGCTTATGGAATATCTCAGGAAATGAGATTATTTATGGCTCAAGAGGTCGGGAAGGCCCATCTATTAACAACTAAGTTAATAACAACAAAAACAAACATCAAAGGATGTTTTAATTTTGTTTGGTGGGTGGGCTGATTGATTTTATGCTAACTTTGTGGGGCATGACCTATAGAGGAGCTATCATTTAAAAATTGTAACTAATTTGGGCTGTTACTTTTCATGGGATCTGCAGCATGACTCTTGTCTTTAGTTCTGGAAAAATAACTTGAAATGGCTCTTTATAATCTAAATATAGAGAGAGTCATCTGCCATTGTTTCTAGACAAAGTCCTTAACCTGAATGTTTCTCTGGGAGAAGTCCTTCTTCTATATTAATTTAAAATTTGACTACTATTTGTTCAATGTGTATGTATATGTCTGTTGAGAAGTTACTCTCTGAATAACCTATGACTTCAGCCTAGATCTTCATGAACGCATTTCATGAAAGACATTGGTAAGAAAATGGTGGGCTTGGGTGAGTCCAATACATACTATAAAATTAATGTCCTATCTGGGATGTTATCTAAGACTGGCCAAACTATATTTTGGGAAATGATGTGACTATCCTGGGAGAGATACAATATAAGAAGACATTCTTACAGATGAGATAAAGGTTTTAAAGTATCAGTGAGCCAAAAAGAGTTAGATACTGTGGCCAGAAGCAGGAGTCAGAGAACTATTGGTTTTAAGGTAGAACATGAAATCAGTCATAATACCTGGCTTGCTAAAAACAAAACAAAACATGGAGGCCGCTGGGGGCCAAGGAAGGTTTCAGAAAAGGGTGTAGGCCTTTGGAATGCTGAGGCCTGTAGGACCATGGACTGCCATTGGACTGCCACAGGGAGTTGTCTTCCCCGAAGCTTTCTTAGCCCAAATAGCCACCCATGATCTAAGAGATGTATGCATTGTCCCTCAGGCTATGTTTAGCAGAACTCATAGAACATAGATTAGCATATCATATCTTTCCCATAAATAGATCCTCTTAGTTCCAGTTAGGACCCCTTGTTACACAGCACAAGGATTTGTGATTATCCTGAAAGACCAATAGAAGTGGGAACAAAGAAGGGCAAGGGTCTTCATCTCTGAATATTGACCCCTTTCCCTCCTCCTCTCTGTCACAGCAAAGTCTGGAGTTAATCTTTCACCCATAGATAAAGTGATTGCTGACCATTCCTGGCAGAGAACAAGGCCTGACCCTGGAGATTGGAATCACTCCTAAAAAGTAGCCCCTGGATTGGAGGGTATAGGCATTCTTAGAGAGTAGTAGTAGTGGGTTTGGGGCATTTGCATAATGGGGGAAAGTCAGTAGCTGCACAAAAAGTACCTTTGAAACAGACCCTGTAGAAGGAAGATCTGTGTTTTCTATGGGAAACAACTCTGTATAGCTACATGTTAGCACTGCATTCTACTTCTTATTTTAGTTGTCCCTAAACTTTTAATTTTTTAAAGATTTATTTTTTTATTTTAGTGGTGGGGAAGAAGCAGAGGGAGAGAGAGAGAGAATCCTCAATTAGACTCCCTCCTGAGCATAGAGCCCAATGTGGGGCTTGATCCCAGGACCCTCAGATCACTACTGACCACCCAGGCATCCCTCCCTAAACTTTTAGAATAGACTTACCAATAATGTGCAGTTATATTTTGCTTGTATTTGGGTAAATTAAGGAAAGTCTATACTTCAGATGAAGTAGCATGAGCAGAACAGAGTGTTGGTAACGGTAAAGAGTAACAGCAAGAGATAGTCATTCATTACTACCCGGCTTGTCTTGGTGATCTCATGAGTGGTAGGGACTGAAAAAGGCATTGGTGTCATGCCTTCATTTGAAGGTTCTTCCTGAGCACATGAGTGACAACTTCCTCTTTGAGAGGCACTCAGGAATAAATAAGACCATTGGAAGGGAATAAATTCAATGCAAAGATTATCATGGACGGGAAACCTGATTTTTTTTTTAAATGTATTCTGAAATCCTAGGTCAGTAAGGCATAGACTTAGCCATCACATAAATCATAACCAAAAAATTCAGAATTTTATTTTTAGTTATCTCATTGGAACTCCTCACTCATCTTCTCTTGAAATTAAATTATCTGTGAAATGGATATTAAAGCAATGATTTCTCTCTCTGGCCTGGCGAATGAAAATATAAATCTAAGAATTCTGCAGAATTATGAAGATCTATACTGAGATAAACATGACAGTTACAAAAATGGTAATCTTAGCTAATTGATAACATATAGAAAAAGTCTTAGAGAACCTGATAATGTGCAACAATAAAGACACATGAATGTCATGTGCCATAGGACATGCTATTGTCTTAACATTTTGACTTACCTGAAAGAGAACTGGGAAAGTGATCTCAAAAAGTGACATTTATCCAATTTTTCTGTGCCCAAGGTTAAGTAGGAAGCACTGATCTTTTAAAATTTCCCCAAATCTCACATTCATTAACCCAATCCTTTTTGTGTAAGTCATGTTCACATTCTGACAGGCAGTGACTTCCCCAATATAAAACCTCAAATACTTGTTAGCAGCAGCTGAGCCACCTCAAGTGAGAAAAATGAAGAGGAATGTATAACATGTCTACCTTCTCCTGTCAGTAAGCGGCTAGGAAAATAAAGTCAAAGTGCTGGAGTTACATGAGCTACATGTAGTATTTATATAAGGAAAAATCAGACCTGAACGGAGGAGCTGTTCATTCTTGCTGCAAGGCTTGCTTCTTCAGAGCAAGAGAAGAGAATGTCTTTGTTTGAAATTTCAAAGATGCTTTAAGCAGAATGGAAAACCAACTCTAGAGGATTAAAATTTAAAGAACACTACAGACATGGCGTGTGTATTTAATGGCTACTGTATATGCTAAAATATAATGTATAATATATATCATGAACTATATTAACCTTAAGGAATATAAGAAGACACTAAATTAGATTTAGACCCACTCAAATTTCTGGACAAAAGATGACATTCTCACGTCATTTTTATAATAAAGGTTGGTAATTACCCTATTTTCTCAGGTATAACCTACATAATTAATCTAAAGACAAGTTAACAAATCAAGGATTCCATTTCTGAATTGAGCCTGTATCTTTTGACTTCTAATAGCACCAACATTTCTCCAACCATATCAACATAAAATATGCCCCTAAGCATTAAGGGAATAGATACATTTCTTAGTTGAACTCTAATTAAGTTACTCATATTGTACCTATGTACCCACAAAAGGTATATATCTCTATATCTCTAACTAATCACAACATCCTTATGCAACAAACCTAAACATGACCTCACAATCTTCATCAACACAGTGCTCCAAGGCCATTCCAACAATTCATTAGAATTAGCATTAGGATTAAAACCTATTTGCTGCCCTAGCGGTGAGAGGTCCTGTGAGTAACAGGCCCCTATAACCTGACACTATTATTTTCAGTGGAAGCTTCTGGAATTGGCTTCATGTAGTGGTTTGTTTGGTGATCTTATGTTTAAGCAGACAGGGAAGGGTGGGTAACAGCAAGCAACACTTGCTTCCTGATCCTCCCTTTGGCTAATATACCTCTTTACTAACATTTTCCTAAGGTGAGGACTTCTAGAATCTTTTCCTGCCCAATACTATTTTAAGATCTGTTAAGATCAATTTGATTCTGATACAGCTATTGGCTCCTTCTCTATGTAATCAACTACAGTTAATTTTTATGTGCTTCATCTAGAAAACAGCCATAGCAAGATCCTTTTTTCAGTGATTAGGGGCAACTACTTATAAAAAAAAAAAAAGCCCTATGAAGAAACTTATCTAATGAACCCCTCATCTCCATTAATGTTAGCAAGTCTGTAAGATACCAGACCAAATCATACTCCCAGCTGTTCCTTCATGTAGCTTTTGTCCTATCTTTAGGCAGTACACTTCACAGCAAGGTTGGCTCTTCCAATTCAAAAAAAGGAAACAAAAAATAGCATGCCTACTAGCTGCAAAACAGAGATAGGTTATCATTCTAAATGCCAATGTGTGCACTTTAAGTAAATAAAAGGACAACTTGGTAAAAGTACAAATTCCTCACATATCTTCTCAAAGGTATAGAAATAACTGTTTAAAGTGACCTTTAGGAATAACATTGGTAGTGCCATATAATTACTCAAATCAATGCAAACTAAGTTTAAAAAGTCTTTGTAGATTTTACTTAAATACAAAAAAAAATTACCTGTATAATATTCAAATGTGATAAAATTTAATAAAACAAAATTAATGCAATCATATTTTTTTTTAGTAACAAAATTCAACTGAGATATAAGAAAACTGTCATATTCTGAGAATTAGTACACAGTTTCTTTCACTTCTTATGACCAAAAACGCCTTATGGTTAACAGTTGTGATTATCCTGAACCTAAGTTAAACACACACACACAAACACACACACACGAACTTAACCAGGGAAATCTATTTAACAGAAGACTAAGAGATACTGAAAATACAACTGTGGATAGGGGACAATGACATGATGTCAATTTGCTAGATTTCTCTCAATTCTTATAGTTCCAAAATGAGACTGTAAAATAAACAATATTTGACTAGTAAAAGCAGATAACTCAGATTCTTCAGGGAAACTCCATTCTCCATAGATCCAATCCTGCTAAAGTCATCTCATCTATTACTGCTAACTATGGACAGCCATTTTCTCCTAAATTAATCACTACCCCAGTCCACACTGCTTTCCCTCTCCTAGCTTCATTGTTCATACTTAGTTTTCCAATAAGTCTGAAAATCAATGGGTGAATAGGGAGATTTCAATATTGATTCTGTGTAAGCCCCACCCTGAAGGTAGGGTTCCCATAGCATTCCATGAAGGTCCTCAAATAGGAAAAAAAGTTGCCATTTTAGGGAGGAGTCAAGATGGCAGAAAAGTAGCAGGCTGAGGCTACATCAGGTAGCAGGAGATCAGCTAGATAGCTTATCAAACCATTCCGAACCCCTACAAATCCAACAGGAGATGAAGAGAAGAAGAGCAGCAATTCTAGAAACAGAAAATTGACCACTTTCTGAAAGGTAGGACCGGCAGAGAAGTGAATCCAAAGCAATGGGAAGATAGACCGTGGGGGGAGGGGCCGGCTCCCAGCAAGTGGGGGAGCAATGGAGCACAAAATCAGAACTTTTAAAAGTCTGCTCTACTGAGGGACATCGCTCCACAGGCTAAACTGGGGTGAAGCCCGTGAGGGGACAGCATGATCTCAGGTCCCGCAGGGTCACAGAAGGATCGGGGGTATCTGAGTGTTGCAGAGCTCACAGGTATTAGAGCAGGGAAGCTGGCTACAGAGACGGAGCCGAGGAGTGAGCTCTCAATTAGGGGTTACCTTAAATTGTGATCCGTGGCACAGGCCACTGCTCTGTGAGCGGGAACCCCACAAGACCCAGGGACACTCCCCTGGAAGAGCGAAGGGATCTGCAGGGATCAGAGACTCCAGGCAGGTCTGTGTGCCAGAGACAGAGATGCTTGGTCACAGGCTGGGTGAGCTAGGAGCGCAGTCTGAGATGCCAGGGAGAAGGGAGTGTTTGAGCGCTTTTCTCCAAGGCCACACTGAGGAGTGGGGCCCCAGCTCTTGGATCCTCTGGGCCAGAGACTGGGAGGCTGCCATTTTTATTCCCATCCTCTGGAACTCTACAGAAACTGTTCACGGAACAAAAGCTCCCAAAAGCGAACACGAGGGAGTACTTAGCCTGGCCCCTGGTAAAAGCCATCCAATTCCGCCTCGGGCAAAGACACTTGAAAATTACTACAACAGGCCCCTCCACAAGAAGATCAGCAAGAAATCTAGCCATGACCAAGTTCACTTACCAAGAGAACAGCGAAATTCCAGAGGAGGAGAAAGCAAAGCATGGAATTAATGGCTTTCTCCCCATGATTCTTTAGTCTTGCAAAGTTAATTAATTTTTTTTAATTTTATTTTTTTCTAATGCTAAATTTTTTTAACTTTAACCCTTTCCTCATTTATAATGTTTTTTAACTAGTTTATTTTAACAATACCTTTCAAAAAATCTTTTTTTAAACTTTCATTATTATAGTCATATTTTATCCTTCATTGTATCTAACTTTATTTTTTGTATACACATAGGGTTTTTTCTTCTAAAAACATTTGGGATACAACTTCTAATAGATCAAAATATACACAGGGCTTTGTTCTAGTCTCCAGCCTGAGCAAATTCTCTCCCACTTTCTTTTTCTTTATTCTCACAACCAACTTATCTTATCAACTACTTTTTTAGAAATTTAAGAAAAAAAATTTCATCTTTATAGTCATATTCCATCCCTTCATCATGTTTACCCTTATACATGTTTTTCATTCTTTAAAATTTTGGGAGGTAGTTTCTTCTAAGAGACCAAAATACTCCCAAAATTAAGTCAGTGACCGTGTTCTATTCACCAGTCTAATATATATATTTTTTCTTTTTAATATTTTTATTTTTTTAATTTTAATTTTTCTGAACTTCTTTTTACCCACTTTTGTCCCCCCATGATTTGGGGTCTCTTCTGATTTGGTTAAAGGATATTTTCCTGGGGTCTTTGCCACCCTTTTAGTATTTTATTCGCTCCTTCATATATTCTTATATGGATAAAATGTCAAGGCAGAAAAACTCAAGAAAAATTTTTTAAAAAAAGAACAAGAGGCAGTACCAAAAGCCAGGGACCTAATCAATACGGACATTGGTAATATGTCAGATCTACAGTTCAGAATGACAATTCTCAAGGTGCTAGCCAGGCTCAAAAAAGGCATGGAAGATATTAGAGAAACCCTGTCTGGAGAAATAAAAGCCCTTTCTGAAGAAATAAAATAACTAAAAGCTAACCAAGTTGAAATAAAAAACACTATTAATGAGGTGCAATAAAAAATGAGGTGCAATCAAAAACGAAGGCTCTTACTGCTAGGATAAATGAGGCAGAAGAGAGAATGAGTGATATAGAAGACCAAATGACAGAGAATAAAGAAGCTGAGAAAAGAGAGACAAACAACTACTGGACCATGAGGGGAGAATTTGAGAGATAAGTGATACCGTAAGATGAAACAACATTAGAATAATTGGGATTCCAGAAGAAGAAAAAGAGAGAAGGCTCAGAAGGTATATTGGAGAAAAATATTGTAGAACATTTCCCTAAAATGGCAAAGGGAACAAGCATCAAAATCCCTCAAAATCAATAAGAACAGGTTCACACCCCATCATCTAATATTAAATGTACAAGTCTTAGTGACAAAGAGAAAATCCTGAAAGCAGCCCGGGACAAGAAGTCTGTAACATACAATGGTAAAAATATTAGATTGGCAGCAGACTTATCCACAGAGACCTGGCAGGCCAGAAAGAACTGGCATGATATATTCAGAGCACTAAACGAGAAAAACATGCAGCCAAGAATACTATATCCAGCTAGGCTATCACTGAAAATAGAAAGAGAGATAAAAAGCTTCCAGGACAAACAAAAATTAAAAGAATTTGTAAACACCTAACCAGCTTTACAGGAAATACTGAAAGGGGTCCTCTAAGCAAAGAGAGAGCCTAAAAGTAGTAGATTAGAAAGGGACAGAGACAATATGCAGTAATAGTCACCTTACAGGCAATAAAATGGCACTAAATTCATATCTCTCAGTAATTACCCTGAATGTAAATGGGCTAAATGCCTCAATCAAAAGGCACAGGGAATCAGAATGGATTTAAAAAAACAAAACCCATCAATATGCTATCTACAAGAAACTCATTTTAGACCCGAAGACACCTCCAGATTTAAAGTGAGGGGGTGGAAAACAATTTACCATGCTAATGGTCATCAAAAGAAACCTGTGGTGGCAATCTTTTTATCAGATCAATTAGATTTTAAGCCAAAGACTATAATAAGAGATGAGGAAGGACACTATATCACACTCAAAGGGTCTGTCCAACATGAAGATCTAACAATTTGAAATATCTATGCCCCTAACATGGGAGCAGCCAACTACATAAACCAATTAGTAACAAAATCAATGAAACGCATCAACAAAAATACAATAATAGTAGGGGACTTTAACACTTCCCTCAATGAAATGGACAGATCATCCAAGCAAAAGATCAACAAGGAAATAAAGGCCTTAAATGACACAGTGGACCAGATGGACATCACAGATATATTCAGAACATTCCATCCCAAAGCAACAGAATACACATTCTTCTTTAGTGCACATGGAATGTTCTCCAGAATAGATCACATCCTGGGTCACAAATCAGGTCTCAACCAGTATCAAGATTGGAATCATTCCTTGCATATTTTCAGACCACAATGCTCTGAAGCTAGAACTCAATCACAAGAGGAAATTTGGAAAGAACCCAAATACATGGAGACTAAAGAGCATCCTTCTAAAGAATGAATGGGTCAATCAGGAAATTAAAGAAGAATTGAAAAAAACCATGGAAACAAATGATACTGAAAACACAACATTTCAAAAACTGTGGGACACAACAAAGGCAGTCCTGAGAGGAAAATATATAGCAGTACAAGCCTTTCTCAAGAAACAAGAAATGTCTCAAACACACAACCTAACCCTACACTTAAAGGAGCTGGGAAAAAAACAACAAAGAAAGCCTAAACCCAGCGGGAGAAGAGAAATCATAAAGATCAGAGCAGAAACCAATGAAATAGAAACCAAAAAAACAATAGAACAAATCAACAAAACTAGGAGCTGGTTCTTTGAAAGAATTAATAAGAGTGATAAACCCCTGGCCAGACTTATCAAAAAGAAAAGAGAACAGACCCAAATAAATAAAATCATGAATGAAAGAGGAAAGGTCACAACCAACACCAAAAAAATACAAACAATTATAAGAACATATTATGAACAACTCTACACCAGGAAATTTGACAATCTGGAAGAAATGGGTGCATTCCTAGAGATATATAAAGTACCACAACTAAACAAGAAAGAAAAAGAAAACCTGAACAGACCCATAACCAGTAAGGAGATTGAAGCTGTCATCAAAAATCTCCCATCAAACAAGAGCCCAGAGCCAACGGCTTCCCAGGGGAATTCTACCAAACATTTAAGGAAGAATTAATTCCCATTCTCCTGAAACTGTTCCAAAAAAATAGAAATGGAAGGAAAACTTCCAAACTCATTTTATGAGGCCAGCATTACCTTGATCCCAAAACCAGACAAGGACCCCCTCAAAAAGGAGAATTACAGACCAATATCATTGATGAACACAGATGCAAAAATTCTCACCAAAATACTAGCCAATAGGATCCAACAGTACATGGAAAGGATTATTCACCATGACCAATAGGGATTTATTCCACGGCTGCAAGGTTGGTTCAACATCCGCAAATCAATCAATGTGATACAATTATGTTAATAAGAGAAAGAACAAGTACCATATGATACTCTCAATAGATGCTGAAGAAGCATTTGACAAAGTACAGCATCCTTTCTTGATCAAAACCCTGCAAAGTGTAGGGATAGAGGGTACATACCTCAATATCACCAAAGCCATCTATGAAAAACCCACCACAAATATCATTCTCAATGGAGAAAAACTGAGAGCTTGCCATTTGCGAAGACATGGATAGAACTAGAGGGGTATTATATTGAGTGAAATAAGTCAATCAGAGAGAGACAACTATCATATGCTCTCCCTGATATGATGAAGTGGAGATGCAACATGGGGGGTTTGGGGGGTAGGAAAAGAATAAATGAAACAAGATGGGATCAGGAGGGAAACAAACCATAAGAGACTCTTAATCTCACAAAACAAACTGAGGACTGCTGTGGGAGAGCGGCAGTGAGGGGGTGGTGGGGTTATGGACACTGGGGAGGGTATGTGCTAGAGTGCTGTGAAGTATGTAATCCTGGCAATCACAGACCTGTACCCTTGCAGCTAATAATACATTGTATGTTAATAAAAAAAATTGCCATTTTAACAAAAATGCAATTAATGAAGCTATTGTTAAAAATGTCTCAAGTCCTTTAGAAAATTCTTGCTAACTGACCACTGTGCCATTTTAAATAATTCTTTAAAGAAAATAAAAGATTAATTCCTAAAGTAATTTTGGAGATAAGCAAATGGTGCCATTTCTTCCTTCTGATCATCCATAATAATCAAAATGGACAAAGACAATAATGAATGTCACATAAGTATAACTGTTATTATATTCATGTTAATATAGATATATATGTGTGTGTGTGTATATGTATGTGTGTGTATATGTGTGTGTGTGTGTGTGTGTGTGTGTGTGTGTGTACATATATATGTATATAATGTAATTGTCTCTCTCGCATACACACACACACATTTAATTTCTGGTAGGCAAGGATCATACATTTTAGTGTACCCATGGATTACAGATCCTTTCTGAGGTCCTCACATTTGAAAAAGTGAATTTTTATTAAATTCAACAGGTAACATAACAGGAAGTATCAGAACATGGAATACATGGTTCAGAAAGTATAATAAGAAGGGATTTTTATGGCATGACAAGTAGGGGGTGGAAAAGTTTATCTTTCATATCACCTGTTCTGAGACATGACTACTTTTAAAAGGTTTTCTCCTTTTTAAGCAAGATGTTTTGATAATAGTTTGTCTTTGTTTTCCAAAGTTAGTTCCCTGGCAATAGCTTCAAGGACTACATAAATAAAAAAAATAACTAGTTTTAGACTATAATCAGTAATAAAAATTCATGCTTTTGGTATGGAATTCCATGAAGTCATATAGTTTGGAACATACTTAAAAGTCAGATAAATCAGAAGCTTCCCAAGTTCAGTGGGTGTTGAATGAGTGATGAAAAGAAATTAGATTGCTCATTTAAGGTGTGAATTATCTTACGGATTTCTGGATACTTAATAAATTTATGTTAAGTTTTCACATTTCTGACATTCAAACATCATTAATCATGGCTTTTGCTGTAGTTATAAGTGTCTCACTTGGGCCTGGCCCACATGAAAAATAATCTGATTTCCTAATTTATTGATGGAAATCTCTTTGTTATTCAACAGGATAAATTATCTACACCCAGAGTTTTTCTATTTAGACACTGTATTATTGACTCATAAAACAATGTGATGGAACAGTTACAGCTAAAAACAGTAAAAAATGAGCAATTGTTGATTTTTACCTGCACATAATCAGAAAGTGAAATGCCACTGCAAGTTAATTATAGAGATTGATTCTTATTTAGAATCTATCACAGAGGTTAAATATATGAAACTTATTATTAAATTTCACCTGGTCAGATAATAGTGATTTAAATGATTTTTCATTAACTTTATTTTCTAAAAACTTAGGAGTGTTCCCAGTGTTGTGTTCTTTGCAAATGCAAAGCACTGGTTTCAACTCTTTCCCATGGTTCACTTGTTCCCTTTAAATGCAGGGAATGTATGAAAAACACTGCATTTAAAGTGTTATTTGAGACCCATGTGTCTGCAAATAAGTAATTATGTATAACAAGAACGTGATTTTTTTTTCTTTCACAGAGAGAACCACCATTTCTTCTAAGGAGCGGGTAAATAAATTTGACATTTCTGACCTTGCCCTGCTCCATAAGCCTTGAGCTTCATCCTCTTTGAGTAATGAACTGACCAGAAGTAAACAAGGCTTTAGATTCTTTTCTCTCTTAGATTGAGGCCATTTCAACCAGACAGAAAGTAGAATTTTCCCCTTCCTAGAGATGTGTTCATTTTCGGAAAAGCCCACATCTTCATAAAGAAAATATACAATCTGGCAGGCATAACAATTGTTTCCCAAAGATGTTTACTTCCTGATCCTCAGAATCTACAAATATGTTACACGACATGTCAAAGGAGACTTAAGGTGGTAGATGGTGTTCTAGCTGTTAGTCTGCTAAGCTTTCCCTGGATCATCAGAGTGGACCCAATGTAATCACAGAAGTCCTTACATGGCAAGAGGGAGGCACGAGTGTCAGTATCAGAATGAAATGATGTGAGAAATACTTGATCAGCAACTGCTGAAATTGTAGGGGGCCCACAAGGCAAGGGTTGTGGGTTGCCTATAAAACCTGGAAAAGGCAAGGAAACAGAGACTCCCTTAGAGTCTCCAGAAGGAATGCACTGTTGACATGATTTTACCCCAGCGAGACCCATTTTGGATCTCTGATTTTCAAAACTGTATGAAAATAAATGAGTTGTTTCAAGCCAGTAAGTTTGTCCATAGTTTGTTATAACAGCAGTAGAAAACTAAGACAACAATGAACAAGAAAGTTGGGACAGTTCCCAGGATAAAAATATTACAGAAACTTTCCCAGTTGGACTTTGAAAGACTGGTTTCAAGTCCATTTACCCATAAGTTCAAAATTACAAAATAGAAACTACTACTCATGCCATCTGTGGTAGTGGCAAAATTGATATATTTTGCTTGGGAAGAGCTTTATTTGTGTCTATGAAATTTTGCATATGGACAGACTAAGAATAGAATTACCTTTCTTTTTTTATTTTTTAAAGATTTTATTTATTTATTTGACAGAGCGAGATCACAAGTAGGCAGAGAGGCAGGCAGAGAGAGAGAGAGGAAGAAGCAGGCACCCTGAGAAGCAGAGAGCCTGATGTGAGACTCGATCCCAGGACCCCGAGATCATGACCTGAGCCAAAGGCAGAGGCTTAACCCACTCAACCAACCAGGCGCCCCTAGAATTACCTTTCTATGTTGCGAGCAGCAGTCCCCTTGACTGAAGTAAGATTTCCCACATGGCACTTGTCTCAGGCAGAAGAAGTTGTTCTCAGAATTTCAGTCAATTGGGAGTCAGAGGTTCCTTATCTCAATTTCTGAATTTTGCTATATTCATGGAATTTAGCTCTGAAAACTCAGTTCCATCACCTTCCATAAGGGTTCATCCAAATAGCAAGGACAGGCCTCCCTCCACTCTTCCTTTGGAAGCTGCTACCAGCAAGTACTGAATGTTGGCCTATTTTTTTCACATTATTTCATTTTGTGCTTTTATTTAAAATTAAAAAAAAAAAAGACCAGAAGTACTTCTTTCTAACTCACCTTAAATTTCATTTGCCAAAGTCCTCAATTATCTAACCATTAAATTTTAACTCCACTTGTTTATAAAATTATACCTTTCCTGGACTTCACAAATCTTCAGGTTTTATTGGCTCTTGCCCTTTACAACCATACTGAGAATGCTTCAGGTGGGCAGATGTTAACACGTATAATTCTAATACATCTATTTATTTGTTCAACATACATTGTCCTGAGTCTTGTGGTTGCAATGATGAACAAGAACAACAACAAAATTCTTGCCCTTATGGAGCTTTTATATTCTAGTGGGAATGGAAACAGTGGAAAAGGCAGAAACAAAATAATAAACAGATACATACATACAGATATACACACCAAATTGTTATTCTAGGTGGTGTGTGTGTGTGTGTGTGTGTATTATGTATGTGTATGTATATATTATATTACATATGTATAAATGTTGTATAATTAAGTGAAAGCAATGGGAACCAGAGTGACTTAGAGGAGATGACTTTATCCAATACGGTATCAAAATTACTTCTAAATTTAAAAAAAAGTATTTTATTTTGTCATTTATGATTTGGAAAAAATGTTATCCCCATCTTTCCAGTAAATTTGATAGAGTATATACGAACTAGTATTTTAGGAAAAAATAATGACCAGATGATGAGATTATTAGATTAATAATTATTAGATTATGTGTTGTAAATACACCCATACACATACAGAAATACACAAATATGCACTAAAGCTCAACCACCAAAGTAGTAATTCAAACTATCTTAGGCTTACAAAATGAAGCCATTAATCTCTAGTATATTTGTTCTCTGCTTATCTACTTAGAAGCTACCTCTATCCTTCGAACCTAAAAGAAAACTTTCTAGTTTGTAGAAGGAATAACTACATCAAGTACCTCATAGAGAAAGGGGGGAGGGGATCAGGAAACACTGAGATAAAATCAAAATATATAAACATGAAATGTTATGTTAAAAGTTGAGAAATGATGAAAAATAGGCAGAGACTATTATTTACACAATATCACCTATATGTAGAAACAAAAGAGATACAATACTCCTTTAATAAAGAAGGCATACCCACATGTGGAGAAAAAACTCTGTCAACTTTGAGAAAAAGTAGTTTGACTTTTACAGATCAGTTTTTTTTTAATTTTATTTTTTCAGTGTTCCTAGATTCATTGCTTATGCACCACACCCAGTGCCCCATGCAATATGTGCCCTCCTTAATACCCACCACCAGATCAGCATTTTTGAGTAAATAGTATTTTTATGTCATAGATTAAGCATGCTGACTTCCAGAATATACATCATACAAATTACCAAAACATAAAAAAATCCCTTACAGATTGTTAAACAACCTCTTCTTTTTATATTTTGAAAATAGTTTTATTTTTTAATATGAATGTAAATTTTAAAAATATATATGCGATTATAAAAATCACACAAAACATGTGTGATATATACATATTTACAACAGCATATAAAGTACATTAACATATTAATGCCTTTTCTTTGAAGTTCTACTTGAACTAAAGTTGATTTTCTAAACTTAACTGTAAAACTTTCAGAAATTGCAAACTATAAAAGGCCAGATAAGTGTGAATACTCTATTTACCTGTCTATATTGTATTTTGCACCACTTAGGAGCTAACATAAATGTGAGTTAGATACATTTAATACATGATGGGTTATATGTATTAAGTTCTGTAAAATTAAAAACAATATAATACTTTATATCTACTTTAGCATGTTTTATGGACTAAATATCAGCAATAATCAAGTTCAAAAATAGATGTTTAAATATAAAAATGTCTTGTCAATAGGCCATTTTAAAGAAAAAGAATAAATTTCCATGATTAACTTCATGGCTCCTAACTCCAAGCCTGAGACCTCTCCAAATTCATCATACTCTGTTGTTCCCACCTAAAAATCTCATACCTGTCCATTATAAATAAACAACACAAACTTTTTCTAAAATTAAAAGAACTATGTTTTCATGATTTTTATGAATTAACATTATTGAAAATTTCAAGAACTCTGGTAATTCATTAAGATTCTACTAATCCATCTAAAGATATAGTCCTTATTAGGGGATAGCTAAGTCATTAGAGCATGCAACTCCTGATCTTAGGGTTGGGAATTCAAGCCCCATATTGGGTGTAGAGATTTTTTTTTTAATTTTAAAAAGGTGAGGGAGACAAGATGGCGGGGAACTAGGAGGAAGCTCTGGTTCAACCTGTCCCCTAAAGTGAGCTGATTACCTACCAAGGAACTCCGATCATCCATGAAATCAGCCTGAGATCAGAATTCTACTCATCAGGATCTCTACGGGGGCAGAAGACGCCAGTGGGCAGGTAAAGCAGAGTGGGAATGCCGGTCTGGTTTTGGAAGATAAACAAAAGGGGGAGAGAGCCACCAGAGGAAACGCATTGGGAAGTAATACCCCAATACAAGAGTGCCCTACGACTGGGGACCAGAATTAACTTGAAGACTGATAAAAAGCACTCAAAAAGAGAAAAGATTGCAGGGTGAAATTGTGGGAATTGGAACTGTTAGGGACAGGGGCTTAAGTCCCCCACGGAGGGCAGACACCCCTGGCACTGAGCCAGAGAGAGTGCAGCGGAGAAACCAGGTCTTGGTCTCTGAGCTGTGAGGAGACCTCCTAAGGGTGCTTGGCCTGTGGCAGGGGCTGGGACCCTCCCAGAGCAGAAAAAGACTTTTGCAGTCCCCACGTGTGTACTGCGCTGCGCTAGCAGAGCCTGAGACATGCTCCACCCCCTCCCCTGAGAGAGGCTCGCGGGCATCAGCGGGGGGCTCTCTAGGACCCAGAAAGTCTGATCGCTCCCAGCTCGGGCCAGCAGGAAAATCTCTGTGTGCCTTCCCTGCTTGGAAACTCTCTGGCGGTCTGGAGCTGCCCAGACAGCTTCTGCTTGTGGTTTTGAGTACAAGCAGGACACACAGGTGTCCCCGAGATCGCGGCTGGGAACCTGCTCTGCAGCACCCAGAGGGGAACGGACTGGGGCTTCTCTCTGGGAGGGAGGTCTGGGTGCAGTTTGCTTTCCTCTAAACCTCCAAGAACCGTCGGGAGCTGCCAAGGGGAGAGAAAACAAATGAACAGACATAAAAACCTCCAGAGAACAAAAGCCTAAAGGCCCGGTTTCCTCAGAGCCCACCCCCTGGAGGGGGCAGGAGGACTTAACTCAGGAAACACCACCTGAAAACCCACACGGCAGGCCCCTCCCCCAGAAAGCCAACCCGCCGAGAAGACAACAATCACTACTACTTCATAGATACATTTAATTTTTAATTCGTTCCCACTATTCTGGTTCATTTCTAAAATTTTTTTTAATCTTTTTTATTTTTTTATATAGATTTTTTAGCCTATTTACCATCACAGTGAGATGTCCAGTACATCAAATTCCATAATAACCTTTTAACCTGAACTTTTTGATACATATACCCACGTTTTTCTTTTGCTTTTCTATTTTTTTATATATTTTTTTTAAATTTCACTTTAGTTTAGTTTAGATCATTCTTTTCTTTACTTTTATTTGCTAATACTCATATAGAGTTAAAATTCAAGGTAATCCCCTTTCCCCAACCAATGCTACCCCTATAGGTAAACCAATTTTTAATCCCCGGATATCTTAGGAAAGTTGTATCCTTTAAAAAAGATATCAAGATACATCCAGGAAGAAGCAAAATAACCTTCCTCACCCACACTGAGAATTTACAACCACTCTCCCATCTTTTTCTCCTACCAGTATTTTTGTATACTTGTGTTTGTCCTGATAGTCTATAAATCTTATACATAGGGTTCTTTTTGACGAGATTCTTTTTTTTTTGTTTGTCTGTCTGTTTCTTTGTTTTGCTTATACATATATATGTACATTTTTTTTCTTCTCTCGTCATATACTTTTATCAGTCTTTTTTGTTTGTCTGTATTTGTTTGTATACTTCACAAACCTTACCTTGGGGCCCATTTGGGCTGAGCCTTCTCTTTTATCCTTCTTTCTTTTTCCTGTCTCTCTCTCTCTCTTTCTCTCTTTTTCTGCTTTCTCTCTTTCTTTCATTTGGGTGGGGACTCTTGATTGCTCAGACGCATTCCAGGGTGGACCTTCACTGCACCAAGGTCGATACATCCAGCTACAACCATTCAGCCAACTCTCACCAAAATGACTAGGAGGAGGGATGCCCAACAGAAGAAAAATTCAAAGGATGGGCCCTCTAATGGCTACCGACATAGACACTATGTCGGAAAGGGAATTCAGGCTAACAATTATCCAGGCAATAGCGAGGTTGGAGAAGGCCATGGACGACCAAATGGAATTGATTAGGGCAGAACAGAAAGCCACCAGGGATGATGTTCACAATGTTAGGGCAGAACTGAAAGCCACCAGGGATGATGTTCACAAGGCTCTCAATGAGTTCCAATCTAATCTAAATTCTCTAAAAGCTAGGGTAACTGAGACAGAAGATAGAATTAGTGATCTGGAGGACAAACAGATAGAGAGAAAGGATCAGGAGGAAGCCTGGAACAAACAG
>PISX010026920.1:0-23732 GCA_004024625.1 Mellivora capensis | reverse complement strand
GCCAGCATCTGTCATTTCCTGACTTGTTAATTTTAGCCATTCTGACTGGTGTGAGGTGATATCTCATTGTGGTTTTGATTTGTATTTCCCTGATGCCGAGTGATGTGGAGCACTTTTTCATGTGTCTGTTGGCCATCTGGATGTCTTCTTTGCAGAAATGTCTGTTCATGTCCTCTGCCCATTTCTTGATTGGGTTATTGTTCTTTGGGTGTTGAGTTTGTTAAGTTCTTTATAGATTTTGGACACTGGCCCTTTATCTGATATGTCGCTTGCAAATAAAAGATTAATTTTTTAAAAGATTTTATTTAGTTACTTGAGAGAGAAAAAGAGAGTGAGAGAGCACAAGTGGGGGTCAGGGAGAGGGAGAAGCAGACTCCCCACAATGATGCGGGGCTTGATCCCAGGACTCCAGGATCAAGACACTTAACTGATGGAGCCACCTGGGTGTCCCAGATTTGAGAAAGAGAGAGAGAGAGAGAACACACACAGGGGGCAGGGGAGGAGCAGAGGGAGAAAGAGAATCTCAGGCAGACTCCTTGCTGAATGTTGAGCCTGATGCAGGGCTTGAGCTCACGACCCTGTGCTCATGACCTGAGCCAAAATCAAGAGCCAGGTGCTTACCAGCTGAGCCCCTCAGGAGCCACTAAAATTAGTTTTTATTAGCATCAAAGTAATACAGTTATATTTATAAAAATAACAAATCTCCAAGTCTCACTCCCCCAAGGTAAATACTCAACAGTTTCTGCTACTTCCCCTGGCATTGATCTCCCCATTTCTAAATAATATACAGCCATTTCTTGCTTTATCTTTTTTAAAAAACCATTATCTATTGACTCCTCACCCTGGTGCATAGGAATTACCTCACTCAAAGACCAAGAACTTATTTTCCCTTCTCCTCATCCCCCCAATATATGGTTATATGACACTATCATGACTACATAAATGTGTTTACTAAAGCATACCTTGTTTCTATTATCCCTTTATTTTTTTCCTATAGTTCATAATTGCCTTTTTTCCCATTTGCTTAACCCTGTTTGTGCTTAATAAAAATTTTACCCGGTCCACAATAGTCAAACTAAGGAAAGAACCCAGATGTCCATCAACAGATGAATGGATAAAGAAGATGTGGTACACACACACACACAGAAATATTATGCAGCCGTCAAAAAACATGAAATCTTGCTTTGCAAAGAGTTGGATGGACTAAAGGGTATTATGCTAAGTGAAATAAGTCAATCAGAGAAAGACAATTATCATATGATCTCACTGATATGTGGAATTTTAGAAACAAGGCAGAGATCATAGGGAAAGAGAAAAAATGAAACAAGATGAAGGAGACAAACCATAAGAAATTCTTAATCATTGGAAACAAAATGAGGGTTGCCAGAGGGGAGGGGAGGTGGAAGGATGGGGTAACTGGGTGATGGACATTGGGGAGGGTAGGTGTTGCATTGAACACTGGGTATATATAAGACTCATGAATCAGACCTGTACCCCTAAAATAAATGTTTTATGTTAATTGAATTTAAATTTTTAAAGGGGGGAATTTTACCCAAATTCTATACTACTTGCCACATGCTGATCTGTAAAATTTTCCATTCTTTCAAATATATTATTTTCTTTTTTTTTTTTTTCCCTAGATACTTTCCTGCTGGAGACTTTGCCTTTCTGCTCCAAACTGGAAGACTTGTCATCTTCACTTGCCACAGTAGAAATCCTGGGATTTCACTCTCCATATTGGTAGAGCTACCTCACTTTGTGCCCAGTGGAGGGGGCAATGAAATTTAGTTCATCCTTAGCTTACCAAAGAGTTGCGTCCTAGCAGTTGCAAATGGCTAGAGGGAACCCTTCCTGTAATTCATCCTTACAGAAGGGGAGTTGTTTTACAGTTCATACAAAAGCACCATTTAGGCAGCCCTTGTATTAGATTCCTGCTTCCTTATCTGTTGATATCCTCTTTTCATTATCTCATATATATATATATTTTTTTTCTTTTTTTTAAGTGGAGTACATCAGGTACAAACAACGTTTTTTGAAACTTTGTAGGTTTTTAAACGTCTTTACTCTGCTCTTACACTTGACTGAATGAATCCTGGCTCAGTCTTCAGCTCAGGTCATGATGCTAGGTCCTAGAATTGAGTGCCGTGTGGGGCTCCTTGCTCAATGGGGAGCCTGCTTCTCCCCCTCCTTGTGGTCTCTGTCTCTCACTCTCCCTGACAAATAAATAAATGAGATCTTCAAAAAAATAAAGATGAGCAGGCGCGTGGGTGGCTCAGTGGGTTAAGCCTTTGCCTTCAGCTCAGGTCATGATCTCAGGGTCCTAGGATCAAGTCCCGCATTAGGCTCTCTGCTTGGCAGGGAGCCTGCTTCCTCCTCTCTCTCTCTCTCTACCTACTTGCGATCTCTCTCTGTCAAATAAATAAATAAAATCTTTTTTAAAAAATAAAATAAATTTTAAAATAAAGAGGAAGAATAAAAGACCTCTCCTCCCCAAACCTTGTAAATCCAACTACTCCATATGAGAACAGAAAGCTGATAATGGAGTGGTAACTGAATTAACAGGGTAGAGGAAAGTTAAAAATATAAGCACCTGAAGAAGGGAAAACTAATGAGAGAGACTCTAGACAACACTACATAAGACAGGGATGAAAAAAAAGTTAATTTGAGTCTTTACAAAAACCATTTACACCAGTACCACTTCAAGCGGTAAGGCAAGTCTCCCTCTGTTCGTTCTTTCTTTCTTTCCTTCTTGTTTTTTTTTAAGATTTTATTTATTTGTCAGAGAAGGAGAGACAGCACACAAGCAAGGGGAACAGCAGGCAGAGGGAGAAGCAGGCTCCCCGCTGAGCAGGGAGCCCTATGCAGAACTCCATCCCAGGACCCTGAGATCATGACCTGAGCCCAAGGCAGATGCTCAAACGACCAAGCCACCCACGTATCCTTATTTTATTTTAATTCCAGCTAACATACAGAGTTGCATTAGTTTCAGATGTACAATAAAGTAATTCAAGAATTCTATACATTTTGTTTTGATTGTTGTATTTTGGAGTCTGGGCCCCAGAAAGGATTCCAGTTGAAGAAATGTTGAATCCCTGCAGTCTGAACACAGTTCATCTCAATTTTAGGGTGATTTTTAGCAAATGAAATATCACCTTCATTTGAGTAACAGTAATACATGGGAATAAAGAATTGTGCTGCAGAGGGAAATGCAATTAGGATTCTCAAAGCAAGATGCCATGGATTTCCTACCAAGTCTCCTTACCAAGGCAAAATACCTTTTGTAAAACATATATATTTATTGTGGTTTTCACCTTATAAAATACATTCCCCTTGTAAAAACACTAACATTACAGAAATATGTAATAGAAAATAAAAATCATTCCACTCTCTAGCCCCCAGAAATGATAACAATTAATAGTTTAGGGTACATTCTCCCAGGGTGGTTGTTGTTGTTTCTATAGAGTTAAAAAAAAATTTTTTAATGTTTTTCTTAATTTCCTAAATATTATGTGCTTGCTGTAAAAAAAAAAAAATCAATGGATATAGAAGCATATCAAAATTCTAAGCAAAAATGTCCACCCTTCCACATCCTAATTCATAAAGGTAATTTGATATGTACCTTACTTTCCAGACCTTTTTCTACTTCTATACAAAGACATCTATATATTTTGGGTCTTTTGAAAACATAATGAGCTTATTCTGTAACATTTTTTTCCACCAACAATACATCTTAGACCTCTTTCTATGCCTGCTCATGTAGGTTTGTCTTGGCTGTTTAATGGTTGCACAGTGTTCTATGGTACTGGATACATCCAGTCCTATTGACTCAATCCATTTTGGTTGTTTCCTTTTCACACATTTGTGCAAGCACATCTAGAGTCCAGCATACTAGTTGTCTAGACCAGTATGCACTCTGGAGTCTAAACTGCCTGGGTTGAAAATACCAGTTCCAACTCCGCCACTTTGTAATCTTGGTCAAGTTGCCACATTTTTTTGTGCCTCAATTTCCCCAGCTGTAAAATGGGAATCCTAACAGATCTTGGTTCATAGGGCGTATTGTAAGAATTAAAAGACACAGATTCTATAAACTTAAGCTTAGCTCATTACTTGGCACACCTAACATTCATTAACAGTAGCTCCTAATTTTTATTATCAATAACTTAATAGCCCCTATTATGATGATTATCATCACTTTTCAAGAAAGCAAAAACAGGGTAAATTGAGAAAGTAGTAATTAGTTAAGAAAATTCTTTCATTACCACCTGGAGACAGGTCAGTTAATGGACGTACATTTTCATACATGAAGAATTCTACATTAAACTGTTTACATGAGAAAATCCAAACAATTTGTATTTTATTTTATTCTATTTTTTATTTTTTATTATTTTTTAAAGACTTTATTTATTTATTTGACAGGTCACAAGTAGGCAGAGAGGCAGGCAGAGAGAGAGTAGGAAGCAGGCTCCCTACTGAGCAGAGAGCCCAATGTGAGGCTTGATCCCAGGACCCTGGGATCATGACCTGAGCTGAAGGCAGAGGCTTTAACCCACTGAGCCACCCAGGCACCCCACAAACAATTTGCATTTTAAATAAGAGTGAACAGGCCTTCTGAGGCCCAAAAGGAAAAAGATTAACTGGTAATTAGAAAAATCAATCCCTTAGCTGAAAGTTTTAATAGCATCCTTTGTTCTTTTATCCTAATGTGTTACCTGGCCCTAAGCAGAGCCTAGAGGGACAGCAGGGCCGTGAAGGCTCCTGGCACAGCCCCCACTTAGGACCTCATAGAGACTAGCAGCACCTCAGGGCAGGGCCTGTATCTAGGTCATTTTAATATTATGAATATCTTCTCTCTAGGGATTTATAGCTTGGGAAACTATAAGGAAGCTTATAGCTTGGGAAATTTTACAGCTTAGAAACTGAGGCTCAGAGACTGTATCATATAGGATTTCTGGTTCACATCCTTCAGAATCCAAGGCTGGCTGACTGAAGGGAAGGGGATTTTTAGGCCAAGATATTGGGAGCTCACAGTGTGGGAGGGCTGGCAGGACAGCCCGGAGCAGAAGCAGACAGGATCCTGCCATTGACAAGGGACAGAGGCAGGAACCAAGTCTAAGAGCAGGAAGGTCTGGCCTGGGCTTTCCTAAGCTTTTCAACACTCAGCTCATATTCTAATTCCAGAATCTGGAACCGTCTGACTACCAAGTGCTTGAGAATGGGTACTTAGGCCAGCAGCTTCACTCAGGAGCTTGTTACAAATGCAGAATCTCAGTCCCCTCCCTGGATTTCCTTATCAGGATCCATATTTCAACAGACTGCCCAGATTTGTGCATGCCACAATCTGGGAAGCACTGGGCAGAGCCCCTAAAGAAAATCTCATCTCTGATCAATTTCCCCATGGGAAAGAGGTGATTTCTCAATAGGAAACTTGGGGTGCTGCTTGCAGAATAATGGGAGGAATGGTCTCTAGTAGATCCATAAAAGTCACCCCTGAAATTCCAGCACCTACTGGTCTCCACACATTGACTCCTCCTATCTATCCTCAGGACGTGTGGGCGGTAAGTTCCTGGTGGCAGTAGGGCAGGATTTTTTACTCTAGCTTGGCTTTCTTGGGGGCTTCTGACATCTGAGAGATCTGAGAGAAGCCTCTGCTCTAACACCCTTGATCTTTTTCAACTGATGAATGTTCAAACCTTTGTCCCACTCTTACACAACTGTTTGGACAAAGATGGATTGTTAAACCGGCAGCTGCATTCTCATTTTCTCAGTGGTGCCTCTTTCACAAGGGGGAAGAAACAGATTTATTGCTGTATTAAGGGAATGATAAAGATTAAAGTTTTGTAAGGCCTTGAATCCAGGTGCCAAGGGACAAAGCAAGCACAAAGGCTCTGAACAGTAAAAGCAAGATCTGAATGTCAAAGAAGACCAGTTTCATATCCCTTCATCCGGTGTTGCCTTAATAAGGGGCTTTTACAGGGGAGGCCCTCTTTGGAGATTCTCTCCCCCTCCTGGAGCCCTGCCCCTCCCCCTCCTCCCGTCCTCCCCTGCATGAGCCCAGCAGACTCACCACGGTCTGTCAGGAATAGGGCCTGTGGACTGCTATCCATGGTCCTGAACCAACATTATGAATTGCACCAGTAATTCACAACCTGCCTGCAAATTTGAGTCAATGGAAGCTTGATAAAGTACTGATGGCAAAGCCCCATCCCCAGATGTTCTAACTCAGTAGGTTTCTGCATCAAACAAAACAAAACAGAACAGCAAGAGCACAGGTGAATATGATAGTTGTCCCATGGATTACTGTTTCAAAATCACTCTCCTTAGGCTTACTGTTTCTAAGCCTTTGCAGTGGGCATCTGTTGCTTTTTTCCTGTTAGCTTCATTCCCCCATCTTCTGAAAATGTACCCTGGTTCTTATTAGGAGAACCATTCCTCTCCATTCTCAGGTTTCAGCAAGGCTGGCTCAGCTCTAGGGCATCTAACTCATCTCAACTTCCTGACCACATTTACTGACTGTAAGATGACCCAGTGTGAACCAAGGATGGAGCTGGGAGATGTGAGGCGAGGTCCTTCATTTTAATACGGCCAACACAGAGGCAGGTAGAGCTGAGAGTTAGAGGGAAGCCAGGTTCAAATGACCTTGTTTGAGCCTCTGAATCAAATGGCTTTGAAGTCAAAAATTCCCCTGGACTTTTTGGATAGGCGAACCAATACATTCCCTTTGTTGCCTAAACCAGTTTGGGTTGGACTTCTGTTATGTATACCCAAATCTGACTACCTTTCTTGGGACTCCGGGACTCTTATGCCTCCCCTCCTAATTCTCTTCTGTAGATTCTGAACCTAGCAGAAGAGGCAGTGTAGAGGAGAAGAAATGGGGCCAGCATGAGAACAAGGAAAGGAAGCTGAGGGTTTGTCAGGGAGGAATGGCTTTAATTTGGACACTGTTTTCAAATAATCAACTAATAAGAATGAAACCTCAACCCACCATAGCCTAAAGATCACTTGACAAAAGAATAGTTAAAAGTATGGATGGGTCCAGGGGACCAGCCAGGACCAATATTGATATACCACTAGCAGAAATGTCCTGGGTTCCTAGGTCAAGTGTCACCAAAGTGTTAACAGATTTCCTTGGTTTTATTTTCTCTCTGAAAAACAATTACTCTTACTCTGTCCCTGATATTTTTAAATTTATGCTACATGGTTTCCATGGCTGATTTCATGGCAGCTTTTTGTGTGACATTTACAATATTTGTCCTCTCTGAGGAGCTGGGGCAATGTGAACCCCTCCATCAGCACACTGAGCTCAATTTGCTACCTCCTATGGCACGGCAGGGTAGTGAATGTATATGATATTTACACTCCCAGAAATATTAGATCCATAACAAAAAATACTGAAAGATCAAAAGGACTTCAGGACTAGAGGTAATAACCCCCAATGGTATAATTCCAGAGCATCATTTCTCCAAGTAGGAGGTCCATACGAGAGTAGGGAAGCATGACAAAAAATGCCTGTACCCTTTCCATGTGGTCTTGAGAGTATCCCTGTCTGGCTAGGGTAGGGAAAAAAGTTCTAATTAGTGAATGTTGAAGTGGGTTAATGTTTGCATTACAGGAGAAGGGAGAATTGCCTGGCAGAGGTAGTGGGACAGAGTTAATTAGATAAGGAGCAAGGGCCCAGATGAGAGGCCTCTAGGGAGATCAGAAAAGCCAGGGTAAGACATTTTAAAAAAAGGTATTTTTAGGCATGCAAGATCAGATTGCAGGACAAGCAGATCTAGGCACCTGAGGACGATCATTAAAAATGGCTTGAAAGCCAGTGAGTCTAAGCAGGAAAGTGTTAAAGCAAAGTTATGGTGTTTGAATGACTGTCAAGAGATGTGCAATTTTTAACAAATTCTGAGGATCAGATACCTCAGAACTATATGCAAAGCCCAGGAAAATTTTCTGTCCCTTTTTGGATAAATGTTGCTTCTCTAATATGGTGCAAAGTCATTAGATAATGAACATCTTTATTATACTGACCTTTTAAGATGTTGTATCTGTAAGTCTAGAGCAGAGAGGGAGACACAGCAGATTCTGGGGGCTGCTTTTTGTCTGATTCTTGGCTCGAGAAGTTGTTATAAGAGAGCTCACCTTTATTTGTTAAACTATACACTGGTGTTTTTTATTTGGATTTTTCCATATATTTCAAAATAAAACAGTAAAAACATTATTCAAGTGATAAGGAAAAATAGTCTGAGTCATTGAGACAGATTGAGGATCAGGGAAGAGGAAGCATTCTCCAGGGAGATGTTATTATATGGCCATTAGAAATAGTGCCTGAAAAGTTCTTATATGAGATAATATTAATGATATGGGGTTAAGTAAGGAGGCTCTGTATATGCAGGTATAATAATATCTATAAAAACATAAAATATGTATATGTACCTGAAAAAGATTGGAAACAGATGTGCTATCACCACACCACTTATAACTAGTCCTTAAATTAAGGAAGGTTGCTTTGGTAGGGTTTGGCTTGTTCTGGCATAATAAGTACAGTGTATTAGTTAAGAGGATGCTTAAAGCTTTGGAGATCCCATTTATTAGTTGGGTCCCTTGGACAAACTGCTTAACCTCTATTACATTAGCTGTTATAATAATGCTGTTGGGGAAATGGGTTCCAGGCAATATGTATCGGCAGTCTACTTAAAATCTCCCTACCCTGCCACCATGGTTTAGGGATGCCTGGTTTATTAGGCCCACTCCAGCCCAACACTGAGGAAGTTTTCAACAATCTGAACTTTTTCCTTATTTTGTATGAGGCTAGAGAGGATTGTAAAGGGTTCTAAACCCCCCCTTGGGATCATGGCTTGCTGTTCTCATCTCTTGTTTGTTTGTTTTGTTTTGTTTTGTAATGATGTCATTTGGTCTTATGGGGGAAGTTGAGGGGGTGAGTTGGGGCTCATGCCATGCCTTGGGACACTAAGATATACCTCACTGGAGCATGCCTACCCAGCTCCCTGTCCCACAGACATCAGGGCTGGTTGGCAAGGAGCAAATTCCATTGACTTTGATCCTACTGAGGGAGACAATCTTTGGCAATACCAGAAATCAAAACATTTCTTTTGGCAGATTGCCAGTATAGAAATATTTTGGACCTATCAATTTTTTTAAAGATTTTATTTATTTGAAAGTGAGAGAGAGCATGAGCAGGGTGGAAAAGCAGATGGAGAGGGAGAGGCAGACTCCCCACTGAGCAGAGAGCTGGATGTGGGCCTCTATCCCAAGACCCTGGGATCATGACTGGAGCCAAAGGCAGATGCCTAACTGACTGAGGACCCAGGTGCCCCAGACCTATCAAATCTTTAAAACCATTTTTTTCTCCTTGAACCTTGATAATTAATATGATCCATGATTGTCTTTTGGAAGTAAAGAACATTTATGATGAGATTTAGCAGAGGAAAATTCCCAGAGCATAAACCAAGTGCCTTTCATGTTTCCTCAGTCCATCCTAAGTTAGAGGAACACAATCAGAACTTTAAAAGTATTCTAAAATACCACCTTTGGAAGTTGTCTTGGAGATTTGCTGAGAACAGAGCAGCAGTCTGGGACTTGGGTTCTAGTGCTGTAGCCAACCATCTGTGGAATTCAGGACATTCTCAAGGCCTGGCTTTCCACTTTAGATTGGGTTTGTTCTAGTCCACAATCTTCTAGATGTAAAAAAAATAAAGGTTTATTCAAGTCGCACCAGGTCAAATGTGCATGTGCAGATAGTGAGTGGGAAGGTAGAGACATCACACAGAAGCCAAGCATGGGAAATAAGGTAAAGCAGGGCTTCGTGGGAACATTTTCTGTCTCTCTTGGGGGCAGTGTGAGCATGTCTCTTGGATGGTTTGTGCTTCTCCTTGTGTTTTCCATTCTTTTCTCTCAGAGCCCCTCATCTTCCAGTTTGAGTGTCCCACAACTAACTACATTGCTTTCAGTCTCTTAAATTACTCCAGAGCAGGATATTTGATTGTTTTGTGTCCATCAGGGCAAGGATATAATAAGGTATAAAATATTAGCTGGTCTTTGAAATAGCAATTTGAGTAAAGTATCCATCCCTAATCCAGTGGACTGTGTTTGGGGGTAGATGGGTTCAGATCCGGGGTGAGGTTTGGTTGGCACAGGCAGTTAATTCTATCTTGTGCTGAAATGATAGAATCCCCTGACAAGGATCATATGACATAATTGTGAAATTGCTTTAGAAATTGTCAAGTGTAGGGGCACCTGGGTGGCTCAGGCGGTTGAGCACCCACCTCTTGGTTTCGGCTCAGGTCATGATCTCAGAGCTATAAAATCAAGCCTGGTATGAGGCTCTGCACTCAGCAGGAGTCTCTCCCTCTGCCCTTCCCCCAGCTTGTGCTCACTCACTCTCTTGCATTCTCTCTATAAAAAATAAATACACCTTTAAAAAGTTGTCAAGTGTACATTTAAGATATTTTAATTATTATTCTAAATTATTAGGGGACTGAAAACAGAACAAAGAAAGAGTCAGGAGATGACTTGAAGGAGCTCCCAATGGCCTATCTGGTATCATTTGAGCAATGAAATTAATAACAATAGTGGTGGATTATTGCTTACAGTAAAAATATAAGTCCTGGTTGATATAGTTGGATAAACTTTAAATTGCAGGAAAAGTAAAAGTTTTTCCATAGACTTCCAGTTAAAAAATGTACAAGGGATGATTGAAATAGAAAATTACCACTTGGCAAATACCATAGTAATTAATAACTGTTGCAAGCAAGGATTATCAATGGGTGCTAAAATCTGTGGATAAATGTATGATAGAAACAGGATATTTACATAGTCTTAAAGTATCTTTCTACAAGATACTTATTAATTGCAAAGGGGAAAATAGTCACTTTACAGTGGAGAAATCTGGCAGAGACCACTTAATTAACAGCTCAAAGTGAGCATCACTAGTAAAGGTTCTGATAGGATGCAATGAGAAGGACACAAAGTGACTTCTGTGGTATTCTTTTTTAAAAAATGTGTAACCTGAATGTAACCATGAGGAAACATCAAGTAAACTCAAATTGAAAGATAACCCTATAAATCATTGGGCAGGGCTTTTGAAAAATGCCAAGGTCATAAAAGACAAAAAAAAGTCTGAGAAATTCTTCAAGACTAGAGAAAATAAGGAGACATGAAAACTAAATGCAATGTATAATCCTGAATTTGATCCTGGGCCAGAAAAATATAATTCAAGAGATCATTTGAAACACTTAAATAAGGTCAGATTACAAATAGTGTTGTGTCAATACTAATTTCCTGGTTTTGATCATTGTTTTGTGGTTATAGATGATGTTAGCATATAGGGAAGCTATAGAAAGGGTATGCAGGAATTTTTGTATTACTTACATTATTTTTTAAGATTTTTAAAATCAGGGGCGCCTGGGTGGCTCAGTGGGTTAAAGCCTCTGCCTTCGGCTCAGGTCATGATCCCAGGATCCTGGGATGGAGCCCCGCATGGGGCTCTCTGCTCAGCGGGGAGCCTGCTTCCTCCTCTCTCTCTGCCTGCCTCTCTGCCTACTTGTGATCTCTTTCTGTCAGATAAATAAATAAAATCTTAAAAAAAAAAGATTTATGCCTTCATCAGAAAGGATGAATACCCGACTTTTGTAGCAACGTGGACGGGACTGGAAGAGATTATGCTGAGTGAAATAAGTCAAGCAGAAAGAGTCAATTATCATATGGTTTCACTTATTTGCGGAGCATAACAAATAACACGGAGGACATGGGGAGGTGGAGAGGAGAAGGGAGTTGAGGGAAATTGGGGGGGAGATGAACCATGAGAGACTGTGGACTCTGAAAAACAACCTGAGGGTTTTGAAGGGGCGGGGGGTGGGAGGTTGAGGGAGCCAGGTGGTGGGTATTATGGAGGGCACGAATTGCATGGAGCACTGGGTGTGGTGCAAAAACTATGAATTCTATTACGCTGAAAAGAAATTAAAAAAATAAATAAATTTTTAAAAAGATTTTTTAAAATCAATCTCTACACCCAATGTGGGGCTCAAACTTACTCCCCGAGAACAAGAGTTGCACATTCCACTGACTAAGCCAGCTAACAACCCTACAATTTTACTTTTAAGCCTGAAATTATTTCAAAATTCAAAGATGTTCATAGTTTTTTAAAAAGTTACTTCTTGGGACGCCTGGGTGGCTCAGTTGGTTAAGCCGCTGCCTTCGGCTCAGGTCATGATCCCAGCATCCTGGGATCGAGTCCCACATTGGGCTCCTTGCTCGGCGGGGAGCCTGCTTCTCCCTCTGCCTCTGCCTGCCACTCTGTCTGCCTGTGCTCGCTCGCTCTCTCTCCCTCTCTCTCTGACAAATAAATAAATTTAAAAATAAAATAAAATAAAATAAAATAAAAAGTTACTTCTTGTGCAAAAAAAGGGATACATACACTCAATTCTTGAATCTACAGAGAATAGGTCTTAAAGAAAATGCAAAAATTGGTAAGTTTGGTTGCCACTGGATTGGGGAACAGGGAACCTGACAGGGTTGGAAGACTCTTTACAATATACATTCATTTTGGGGGGTATTGTTTGAGATTTTTAAAGTTATTATGTGTACATTATCATTAAAATATCATTAAACTACCAAAATCAGTTTGTCCTGTGAAATCTGGATTCATTTCACCAAAGCTTAGTTGGGCCAGATATGCCCTTTTCAAGATGCTTCTTACCCACTGTCCCTATCTCTTTAAGCTAAGGACATAAGCTGATGTGATTAGATTTCTTCCCCATGGAAATTGAGGAGATACAGACCAAGGGGGAAAAAGAGCAAAGAAAGAAGTGAAGAATATTTATATGTTATTATTTGAAACTCTTTAGGTCACTTTCCAATTTCTCTTTATGCTCCATGAAGGTTTCTAAAAAATGCTAAATGGATAACTTAATTCTGCATTAAAGAGCATAAGTTTTACTACTAAAACCAAATAAAAAGCCCCCGTTAGTGTTAGGCAGCATCTGGATAGCTAGGACAAATATAAAATGTAAAAGTCTATCTTTTTGTGCTTTAAAATCTTGCTGGTGGAAGCAAAGCCTTTTTGAGAGAAGTTTGGCCACGGGTATTAAAAACTTGAAAATGTGCAGAAATGAGATTTCCAGCTAGGACAGTATGAAGAAGTACACAAATCTTCTCTCCCAAAACATAAGAATAAAACTGACTGGACAAAATTATCGAAATCAAATCATGCCAAGGCTGTGGAGACCATCCAAAGGCAAACAACAAATTGAGAAATATTTGTTTCTAACCTTGTGTAAAGACACCCAGGCATCTGCTTCCAGCCCACCACCCAGCTCGAAGCTCCATTGTTTCAAGCAGAGCTGAGAGCTTGGCTGCAAGTAGGGGCGCCCGGGAGTTGCTAGGGAGAAAGGAAAGTCCAGGCCTGAGAACATCGTCAAGGAAAGCAGCGAGCTCCAGAGAAAATGAACATAATGTGAAGCTCTAGCAGCCTTGGGCTGGGATCCCAGTGGGGGCGAGTGCTGGATCAGCCAGAAATTTCACAGGTCTTCCTGTGGAAATAGTACGGCAATAAAAGGCCTGCATAAGATCTCTGGGTCCCTGTGGTTGGCTGAGAAACTACACGCATGCTCAGGAAAACAAGAGAGGACACTGTGAAATGGAAAAGCCAAGACAGACTTCAGAACTGAGTGCCCGCCCTGTCCCATCCAATGACCTAACAGTGAAGAGTGAAAGTTTTACAAGTTCCAGGATGCCTGGGGTGGCTCAGTCAGTTAAGCATCTGCCTTCAGCTCAGGTCATGATCCCAGAGTCCTGGGATCCAGCCCCCTGGGATCGAACTCCCTGCTTAGCAGAAGTCTGTTTCTCCCTCTCTCTCTGCTGCTCCCCCCTGCTTGTTCTCTTTCTCTCTCTCTCAAATACACACACACACACACACACACACATACATACATATATATAAAATATAAAATTTTTTTTCTTTCAAGTCTTATGAACTCAAGGTGTTTAAACATAATGTCTGACTGAATCAATGGCTAACATCTAAGTTATGTAGACACAGGGGTTCCCTTAGAAAGTCAGGCTAAAACTAAGAATGAAAACACTAAGTAGAGACATCAGTGGCTGTATGCTGTAAGGAAAACAGATTCTGCAGATTAATTCCAAGCAAGTAACTAAAACCAAAGCAAAACAAAACACAAAAAAGAAATAAACTAAAAGAAGCGCTCAGAAGGGGCTCCTGGCTGGCTCCGTCAGTGGGGCAAGCAACTGTTTTTTTCCCCCAAGATTTTACCTACTTATTTGGGAGAGAGCAATAGCGAGAGCTCACAGAAAGAAAGGGAGACACAGGCTTTCTACTGAGCGGGGAGCCTGAGGCAGGGCTCCACCCCAGGACCCTGAGATCATGACCTGAGCAGAAGGCACTTAGCTGACTGGACTGAGCCATCCAGATGCCCCAGCATGTGACTCTTGATCTTGGGGTCATGTGTTCAAACCCCACATTGGGCATGGAGCCTACTTAAAAATTAAACAACAACAACAACAACAACAACAACAAAACAGCATTTAAAAGAAGTGCCCAGGGAGAAAAAAAATCAGAATCTCTAAGTGTTAAAATATATTAAATATTCTTTAGCTTTTGATGAGAGAGAGAGTTCTTTAGCTTTTGATGAGAGAGAGAGAGAGAGAGAGAGAGAGACATAAAGAAACAGGAAAATGTACGCCACACTACGAAAGGAAAAGTTGTGGCGCCTGGGTGGCTCAGTGGGTTAAGCCTCTGCCTTCAGCTCAGGTCATGGTCTCAGGGTCCTGGGATCAAGCCCCACATCGGGCTCTCTGCTCTGCGGGGAGCCTGCTTCCCCCGCTCTCTGCCTGCCTCTCTGCCTACTTGTGATCTCTCTCTCTCAAATAAATAAAATCTTAAAAAAAAAAAAAGAAAGAAAGGAAAAGTTCTCAATAGAAACTCTGAATAAGCCCAAATGTTGATAATAGCAAACAAAGATTTCAAAGCAAGGATTTTAAATATGCTCAAAGTATTAAAGGAGACTATTTAAAGAATTAAAAGAAAATATAAAGACAGTAATTCAGGGAATAAGGACTATCAATCAAATATATCAACTAGATTAAAACAAAACAAATGGAAATTTTAGAGTTGAAAAGTAAAATAACCAAAATGAAAATTTTGGTTCAATGGATAGATTCAACAACAGATTTCAGAGGACAGGAGGAAGAATCCATGAACCAAAAGATAGGTCAATATAAACTATCCAAACTGATGAACAAAGATGGGGGTGGGGAGGATGAAGAAACATGAATGGAGCCTCAAGGATCTGTAGGAAAAACTCCAAACAAACCAACGTATGGGTAATGAGAGTCCCAGCAGGGGTGGAGAGAAAGACATAAAAAAAATTTGAAGAAATAATTACCAAAATTATTCCAAATTTTATGAAAAGTTTAACAAACCTCAAAATAAACAAAAAATCCATATCTACACACATCATAGTCAAATTGCTCAAAGCCAAAACAAAGAGAAAATGTTGAAAGTAACAAAAGAAAAAAAGACTACGTACAGAGGAACCACAGTACATCATCAGAAACAAGGTCAAAAGGTAGTGAGGTACCATAAAGTACTAAAAAGAAGTCAACAAATTAGAGATTCAGCAAAATTATTCTTTAAAAATGAAAACAAAAGGAAGATATTCCCAAAGAGAGAACATTGGGGAGAATTTGTTGATGGTAGACCTGCTTTTTAAGAAATACAAAAGGAAGTCCTTCTGGCTGACGGGACATCACACGGGTAGTAACTTGAATCCACAAGAGCAAATGAAGAGCTCCCAAAATGGTAAATTTGGGGGCAAATTTAAAAGAGTGTATAAATATAAATGCTTTTCTGCTCTCCTCTTAATTTCTTATAAAATATGATTACATAATTAAAAACCATTGAATTATACACTTTGAACATGAAAACTTCATGGGACATAAATTATACCTCAATAAAATTACCCAAGAAATACAAAAATATGTAAAAAAATACATAAATAAGGGATCCCTGGGTGGCTCAGTGGTTTAAGCCTCTGCCTTCAGCTCAGGTCATGATCTCAGGGTCCTGGCATGGAGCCCCACATTGGGCTCTCTGCTCAGCAGGGAGCCTGCCTCCCCCTCTCTCTCTGCCTGCCTCTCTGCCTACTTGTGATCTGTGTCAAATAAATAAATAAAATCTTTAAAAAAAAAAAAAACAAAAGAAAAAAAAGGTCAACAGAAGAATTAAAATGATGATACACCAAAAATACCTACTACAAAAGCCCAAAAATGAGCAAGACATAATACATACAAAAAAAATAGTAAAGTGACTGAATATAAATTCAACTATATTAATAACAACATTAAATATGAATAGGCTAAATATCCCAATCAAAAGGCCAGAATTTTCAGATTGGATTTAAAAAAAAGATCAACTATGTACTCCATAGAAAAGACACATTGTAGTTTTAAAGACACAAATAATTTGAAAGTAAAAGGATAGAAAAAGATACACCATGCAAACAGCATCCAAAAGAAAACTGGAACAGGTATATTAATGCCAAACAAAAGGAACTTTAAGAAATACTAGAAACAAAGGAAGACATAATAATAAAAGGGTCACTACATTGAGAAGATAGAATGATTGTAATTGTTTAGGAACCTAATAATAGGGACTCAAAATAGGTGGGGGGAAAAAAACTGACAACTGAAACCAGAACTAGAACAACTAGACAGGATGTCAGGAAGGATACATAGCCCATTCCAGCTCCAACTGAAAATTATAGAATACTCCACCCAATGACAGCAGAATATACATTCTTTTAAAGCACAGCTAGAACATCCTCCAGGAGAAAAACAACAGTATAAAAAAAAGCAAACTTCAATAAATACAAAAGGATTGAAATCACAGGAATTAAGTTTTTCGACCACAGCAGAACGAAATAAAAAAGCTAACAGGATAGAAAATTTAGCCATTCCACAGATAGTTGGAGATTAAACAATGTGCTTTTAAATAACTCATACAGGAAACCTTTCTTCAAGGGTCACTGCGTGTGTAACAATTTCCTTGGCCAGTGAGCCATTGATCCGGGACTCGCACAGAGGTCTGGCCCAGCCCAGAGACCAGAGCCGTGAGCACTTTGGTTCCCTAAGGAGGGTCAGGTCTTAACATGCAAGTGAAGATCCCATAACAAGATTCTGTTTTTCCTCCTATTCCCAGTAAGACTGGCTTATTAACTACAAAAAGAAACCCCTATGAGGGTGCTTGGGAATCTCTGCTTTCCGGAGAAATTCAGGATTGCTTTTTTCCCCAAGGAGAAAGCTAGAGATGGCAGAAAAGAATGTGATGTCCTATTTCATGGAATGTTCCAATTCACAAGAAATAATATTATTCCATTAGAGCCTCGCTTTCAAAACGCCTCCTATCAAAGAATGAATTATTGAGCTATGTATTCAAACCATACTTCAGAAGCACCCATTCATAATACATCACAATATTCTCAGACTGAGAATGTGGGTCATCTGGGCATTTTCCTTGCCCTGCTTTTCTCTGCAGCTTTGCTTGCCCAAGCCAGTGCGCTAAGCGCCAGCAGTGCATGTCCTCATTCAGAGCGAGAGGCATAGGCCCCCATTACACGCACTGACAGAGTCAGGATATGACAATCTTCACCTCTAGCCCCCTTGATTAGAGCCCAGCAGGGAGCGTGGGCTTTGGAGTGAGACGCACTGGGTTTGAGTCCTGGCATTCAGGGGCTATGTGCCCCCAGGCAGTGTATCACTTAACCTCTTTGAGCCCGTTTCCTGTTCATCTGCAAGACAGGGATGAATCTGCCTTCTCGGGCTGCAGTGTTGAGAAGGGGAGGATGTGTGTCAAGTGCTTAGAAGAGGGCTGGTATCCATAAATGATTATTAAGAGCTGTGCCTCCCATGGGGCAAAACCGGGAGCAGGGCTTTGACTTCCGGATTCCCAGTGCAGCGGTTGGGGGTGCCTTGTCTCCCCCTCCCCCCTCCCACCACCGTTAATCTCCCCCTTTCCAGTGGCTCAGTCTCCAAATCTTGAAGCCTTTTTCTTTTACTCCCCACAGCTAATCATCAGCAAATCCCGCTGGCTCTCCTCCCCGAATACATCTCTTCCATCCAGAATCCAACCCCATCTAACCCCCTGCCGGCCCCACCTGGCCCAAGTCAAATCTAAGGCGCCATCACCCTTGGGCTCCTGACCGGCCTCGCTGCTCTGCCCCTGCTCCCTTGCAGACCAGCAACCACAGGGCTCCTACTAAAATGTGATGTCACTATCTGCTTGGGCTCAAAGTTCTCAGAAGAAAACAGTTTGACAGTTCCGGAACCCGTGGCCAAGGTGCCTCCCAAGGCCATGGGGGTTCCTTGACCCAGAAGGAAAGGGAGAGACTGCCAGTCCAGGGAGGAAGCTGGGCTTGAGCCAGAGGCCTAGATCACCGGCCACTTTCCCTGCCTGAGAGTAGCACTTACTTCCCCCGGCCTTCAGAGGCCAGACGCCCAACCATAGCACTTACTTAAAGGCCAGGAGGGAGTGACGGACTTACCCTTCTTCCAAAGTTTCTGCTCCTCCAACTCTGGTATCCTCGGCAGCAGCTGCCCTTCTCTCCCCAACGGGGAAAAGGAGAGGATGGGAAACCAGCTTCACCAGTCTCCTATGAACCAACAGGCCAATTTAATCAAAGCCCACAGCATGCAGTCCTGCCCAAACGACTGGCTTCACCTGTTTCAGGGCCGTTGCTGCTGCTTCTTTTTTTTTTTTTTAATAGCTCCATTAGGTGCATTTGACATATAAAAAAGTTGCTCACATTTAATATACAATTTGATGATTGTGGGCATACGGGGACACCCACAAAACTGTCACCACAAAGTAATAGACATACCATTACCTTGTATCCCTTTGTTTTGCTTTTGTGATAAGAACTCTTAACACAGGATCTACCCTCTTAACAAATTTGTAAGTGTGTAACACAGCAAGCTCTATGTCCCAGCTCTGGAACGAATTCACCTTGCAGAAGTGAAACATTATTACTGACTGAACGAAAACTCCTCATTCCGTACCCTGCCCGTCCCAGTCTCTGGTAACCGCCACCGCACTCTCAGATTCTATCACTTTGACTACTTTTTAGATACCTCAGTAAGTGGAGTCATTCAGGATTTGTCCTGTGACTGGTGTTTGTTTTTTTAAGTAGTAGTTTTTATTTATTTTCTTAGGGAGGCTCCATGCCAAATGTGGGCCTGAATTTATGACCCTGAGATTGAGAGTCACGTGCTCTACTGATTGAGCCGGCCAGGTGCCCCAGTGACTGGTTCATTTCACGTAGCATAATGTCCACAGGTTCATCTGTGGACTCTCAAAGGGGTGTCTGTGCTCCCATGTCCATTGCAGCACTATTCACAACAGCCAACGTATGGAGTCCATGTAAACGTCTATCAGTAGAGGAATAAATAAAATATGGCATATACATACCGTGGACTATTATTCAGCCTTAAAAAGAAATACCATGGGCTTTTTCCCCCTTAAAGATATATGTATTTGAGAGAGAGAGCATGAGCAGGAGGGGAAAGGGAGAGGAAGAGAGAATTCAAAGCAGACACAGTGCTCAGCATGGAGCCTAATGCAGGGCTTGATCTCACAACCCTGAGATCATGACCCGAGCTAAAACCAAGTGTTGGACAGTTAACTGACTGTGAGACCCAAGCACCCCTCTTCTGAGAGCAGGGCAAGCTGCTGTGGAGAAGGAAGGACATGCAGGCTAACAGGTAGGGCACAGAAAGACTGGAACATTTATCTTATCAGCAGGGCAGGGGGTGGGGTGGAGTGAGGACTGGGTTACTTTTGAGTTGGATATGGTACAAAGGAACACAGGGAAGGAGAGTGTTAAGGGCCCAGAGAAGAAATTGGAGCAACTAAGGATTTTAGAAGTTCTCTCTGCTCTAAAAAATTGGTGAGCCTTGTAACAAGTTTTCCTCATAGTTTAGTTATTGCAACATAAGCAATCACCCCAACTCTGTGGCTTAAAATAGTAAGAATTTATCACTGCCCACAAGTCTGAGGTCATTTGGGTGGTTCTTTTGTTTTTGACGGGGCTCATTGCTGCAACCATTATCAGCTGTGAGATTTGCTGATTGTGGCTGCGTTTTCTCCCACGTGTGGGCAGGTTTGCAGGCTGGTTTAGGATGGATCACGAGCCTTGCAGGCTGGTTTAGGTTGGTTTAGGATGGGCTGCCTCCCATGTGCTCCATTATCCTCTCTGGAAGGGGGTGAGAGACACCTGAGAGAGAGAGCACATACCTACGTAAGGGCTCTGCAGACACAGGCTTGACATTGACATACCTGTCACTTCCACCACATTCTATTGGTCAAAGCAACTTGGGAGGCCAAACTCAGAGTCATTATGGAAGGTTGCTACCCAAGGTGTGGATACAGAGAGGTGAAACATTGGGGCCATAATCAATTTACCATACCATGCCAGCCCCAACTTCGAGTCTGCTACCTCATTGTCAAAGAGGCCCCCCTAGGGAAGCCTGGGTAGCTCAGTTGGTTAAGCGGTTGCCTTCGGCTAGTGTCCTGGGATCGAGTCCCACATCGGGCTCCTTGCTCATCAGGGAGTCTGCTTCTCCTTCTGCCTCTGCCTGTGCTCTCTCTCTCTGACAAATAAATAAAATATTTAAGGAAAAAAAAAAGAGCCCCCCCCCCAAAAAAAAACCCCAGCAGAATGAGTGATTAAGACATTGGGATGCACCAGACTTGAATTCACATCTACTTGTGTGTCTGTGTTTGGGCAAGTTGCTTAACCACTTTGACCTTAGGTTCCTCATCGGTGAAATGAGGATAATAATCTCTCTCCCTTAGGGCTATGAATATGAAATGATGTGAATTATTAAAAGACTCTTCCTGGCCCAAAGCAAGTGCTCAAGGATTGATAGCAGGTGTTAGAATATGCAAGACTTACAGCCTGGCTCTGGAGCAGGGGGGATCCCAGGGAAGCCCTGGTACGCCTCTTCCCTCCAGGCTGTAAGCGAGATGTGGAACATGAGCAGGAGCCTGGGAGAGAGAAGATAAGGGGGCAGAGCGGGGAGGTTAGTGCAGAGCTAACCTCTGTGGAGGGCCTCAGAAGGTACTTGAAGAAAGTCACGATGGCCCGGCAGCCCCAGCATCTACAGACCTTTGTCAACCCTGGAGGTGAACACAGCTGACTCTCTCCAGGAACGGGCAGGAAGCCATTCATTAATTCATCAGGTCAGCTCAACTACTCCAGGAAGATGGTCTTTTTTGTCTTCATGCAACAGTGAAGGGGTTGTGGCCTCTCACTTGACTTAGTTTCTGCACAACTTTGTGTGTTTGTGCGTGAGAGACAGAGACATAGATTCCCTGAGAAGAATTTCATTTAACAACAAAGCTAAAAGGAACCGACAGACCATTTGGTTTACCAATGGTAACCAAACTGAGCAAACTGAGGCCACTGAGGCCAAATGGCTCATCCTAGTTCAGCCTGTTCGTGGGCCTGGACTAGAACCTAGGTGTTCTGCTTCCCTTGATACCAACTATGGGTTCAGGTTTCCGGAACCAGCCTCAAGTTGAAGAACTGCTTGAAGGAAACACAGAACTCATTGAAAGCTATTACACTCATAGTTACAGTTTATTTCAGGGAAAGGATACAGATCAAAATTATACAACAGAAGAGACACATAGGGTAGAGTCTGAGAGGTTCCAGGTGTGAAGCTTCCATTGTCCTCAGAATGCATTACCTTCCTGGTATGGATATAGTGTGTGGCCATATGCACAGAGTCTGGCCAACCAGGGAAGCTCAGCCATGCTTCAGTGTCTAGACTTTCTATTGGGAGCTTATTACATAAATATGAGTGACTAATTGCCCATGAGATATGAGCTCAGATTCCCACCCCACTCCACTCCCTGGAGGTCATGTTCATTACACCTGGCCAAAGCAGTCTACCATGAGTCACCTCAGCATAGACTATCAGGGGTGGCATACGAAGCCTACCATGAATAACCTTTGGGAAATCCCAGGGGCTTAAAGTTTATCTCCCAGGAACCAGGAACAAAAGCCAGACTTCTTTGGCCAAGGCCAAATTCCTTATATATATCCATCACCTGCTTATGCCCTATAAAGGCAATTACAGTTAACGTAATACCTTTACTGAGAGCATACTGGGTGCCAGACTCTGTACATATACTTTGTCTAGTTGCTGTTAACGATTCCGTGAAGTTGGTATTGGGCCCATTTCACAGATAAGAAAATTGAAGCTCATGAAGTTGCCCAAAGTTTTAGAGCTGGAAAGTTACAGATCTGACCAAGGTGACACAGCATACTCTTTGCGCTATTGAGCCCATGCTGCCACCTTTGTTCATTCGTTCATTCCACATTTATTCAAGCCTACTAGGTGCTAAAGAATTAGCAAAGAAGAAAACAAAAATCCTACTCTCTTAAAGCTGATGTTCAATTGGGAGAGATAGACAATAAGCAAATAAATATGTAAAATATATAGTATTTCTGTTGGTGATATTGCCATGGAAACAATTTAAAGCGATGTACGTATTTTGGACCTTATTCAAACATATCAACTAGAATAAGACATTTCTGAGACAACTGAGAAATTTGATTATGGGCTAACATTGTATGATACTATTAATTTTGTTGGATTTGATAATGGTGTGATGACTTCCCCCAAAAGTACTTATTTATTAAAGATGCAGACTGATGTATTTATGGACAAAATAAGATTGTAAAAATGATCTTAATTATTGATGCTGAATAATAGAAACATGAGGAAAAGCCTTTATACTATTCTAATTTTGTGTATGTTTGAAAAGTTTGTTGGTAGTAAGTTTTTTAAAGTGATGGATAAAGGTGGCAGATACAATGTGTGGAGGGTATTGTGAGACCAAATATGTAAGTCAGGGAAGGCTTCGCCAAGAAGGGGACGATGGAGCGAAGACTTGAAGGAGATGGGGAAGAGATCCATGTGGATCTCTGGGAAAGAACATTCCGGGCAGAAGTGGAAACTAGTGTAAAGTGAGAGTGTGCCTGGCAGGGCATGTTCAAAGAACAAGAAGTCATTGGCTGGAAAGGGACGATCAATGGGTAAAACAGCAGGAGATGGCATCAGAGAGTAACAGGGATGAGTGGGGAGGAATGGAACTGCAGATAAGACCATATCCAACAAAGAATCTAGACCCAAACTATATAAGAATACTCAGGAACCAATAAGAAAAATGCAGGCAACCCTAATAGGAAAATGGGCAGAAGACTTGAACAAACACTTCACAGAAAAGGAAAGGGCCAATGAGCATAAGCAAAGGTGCTCTATTTCATTAATCATCAGGGAAATGCAAATTAAAACCACAATGCTACACCACCACACACCCTCAGAAAGGTTAAAATTAAAAGGCAGGCAACACTAGGAGTTAGTACTGATGCGAATGTAAATTAGTACAAATTGCAGTGCGTACTGAAACTGAAGGTACGCATACCTTTTAGGCAATCAGTCCCATTTCTCGGTATTATCCAACAGAAAACCATGTAAATGTTCACCAAAGACTGGAACGAGAATGTTCAGAGCAGCACCATTCTTAACATCCGACAACTGCGAAAGACCCAAACGCCCAGGAACAGCAAAATGGAGAAACCAGGGGCGACTCCATGGCATTTAGAATGACAAAGTCAACCAGGTAGATGAATCTCACAAAA
>PISX010026919.1:0-24008 GCA_004024625.1 Mellivora capensis | reverse complement strand
TCCATATACACTATGGAGTATTATGCCTCCATCAGAAAGGATGAATACCAGACTTTTGTAGCAACATGGACGGGACTGGAAGAGATTATGCTGAGTGAAATAAGTCAAGCAGAGAGAGTCAATTATCATATGGTTTCACTTATTTGCAGAGCATAACAAATAACACGGAGGACATGGGGAGATGGAGAGGAGAAGGGAGCTGAGGGAAATTGGGGGGGAGATGAACCATGAGAGACTATGGACTCTGAAAAACAACCTGAGGGTTTTGAAGGGGCGGGGGGTGGGAGGTTGGGGGAGCCAGGTGGTGGGTATTGTGGAGGGCACGCATTGCATGGAGCACTGGTGTGGTGTAAAACTATGAACTCTGTTACACTGAAAAGAAATTAAAAAAAAAAAAGATGTTATAAACGTTCACATGCAGGTTTTTGTGTGGATGTAAGTTCTCAAATCAGTTGGGTAAATACTCAGGAGTGCAGTTGATGGATCCTTTGATAAGACAAACTTCAGCTTTGAGAGAAACTGCCAATCTCTCTTGCAAAGTGATTGAAATATTTTGGATTCCCACCAGCAATGAATGAGAATTCCTTTTGTTCTTCATCCTCACATGAAATTGGTATTGGTATTGTCAGGTGTTTTAGATTTTGGCCATTCTAATGGGGATGTTATGCTGTCTCATTGTATTAATTTGCATTTCCCTAGTAACAAATGTTGTTGAACATCTTTTCATATGCTTATTTGCCATCTGTGTATCTTTTTTGGTGAAGTTCCTGTTCAGATCTCTTGCCCATTTTTAAAAATTAGGTTCTTGCTTTCTGCCCGTGGACACCGCCAAGTAAGCATCATTAAAGTCTCCCCTCCCACTGCCATCATGTCTAAGTCAGAGTCCCCCAAAGAGCCTGAATAGCTGCGGAAGCTCTTCATCAGAGATCTGAGCTTTGAAACAACTGGTGAGAGTCTGAGGAACCATTTTGAACCAGGGGGAACACTTATGGACTGTGTGGTAATGAGAGATCCAAACACCAAGTGCTCCAGAGGCTTTGGGTTTGTCACATATACCACTGTGGAGGAGGTGGATGCAGCCATGAATGCAAGTCCATACAAGGTAGATGGAAGAGTTGTGGAACCAAAGGGGGCTGTCTCAAACGAAGATTCGCAAAGACTTGGTGCCCACTTAACTGTGAAAAATGTTTTTGTTGGTGGCGTTAAAGAAGACACTGAAGAACATCATCTAAGAGATCATTTTGAACAGTATGGGAACATCAAAGTGATTGAGATCATGACTGACCAAGGCAGTGGCAAAAAGAGGGGGTTTGCTTTTGTAACATTTGATGACCATGATTCTGTAGACGAGATTGTCATCTAATGGTATCTACAGTATCTAAAATACCATACTGTCAATAGCCACAACTGTGAAGTAAGAAAAGCACTATCTAAGCAAGAGATGGCTAGTGCTTCATCCAGCCAAAGAGGTCAAAGTGGTTCTGTAAACTTTGGTGGTGGTCGTGGAGGTGGTTTTGGTGAGAATGACAACTCTGGTCATGAAGGAAACTTTAGTGCTAAAGGTGGCTTTGGTGGCAGTCGAGGTGGTGGTGGATATGGTGGCAGTGGGGATGGCTATAACGGATTTGGTAATGATGGAAGCAACTTTGGAAGCTATAACAATTTTGGCAATTACAACAATCAATCCTCAAATTTTGGACCCATGAAAGGAGGAAATTTTGGAGGCAGAAGCTCTGGCCCTTATGGTGGTGGAGACCAATACTTCGCCAAACCACAAAACCAAGGTGGCTGTGGTGGTTCCAGCAGCAGCAGTAGCTATGGTGGTGGCAGAAGGTTTTAATTACTGCCAAGAAACAAAGTTTATCAGGAGAGGAGAGGCAGAGAAGTGACAGGGAAGCTACAGGTTACAACAGATTTGTGAACTCAGCCAAGCACAGTGGTAGCAGGGCCTAGCTGCTACAAAGAAGACATGTTTTAAACAATACTCATGTGTATGGGCAAAAAATTTGAGGACTGTATTTGTGACTAATTGTATAATAGGTGACTTTAGTTTCTGTTCTGTGGAAAGTGTAAAGCATTCCAACAAAGGGTTTTAGTGTAGTGTGTTTTTTTTTTTGCACTCATGCTGTTGATTGCTATATGTAATAGTCTGATCATGATGCTGAATACATGTGTCGTTTTTTAAATGTGCTGTCTAAAGTTAGTCTACTCTGAAGCCATCTTGGTATACTACCCCAACACTGTGAAGTTAGAATTCCTTCAGGGTAATGCCAGATTCCATTCGAAATTTATTTGCAACCTGCATGGGCACAGAAGCCATTGTCTCCACAAAACTTGGTGTAGTTGAACTGACAGTTAATGTGTTGTGACCTGGAGTTCACCATTAAAAGGTCACCCAAGCAAAGTCCTGGAGTTTATTTAGTTATTAATATGATTGTTGGCACATCCTATCCACTATATCTAAATTGAATTATGGTATCAGATAAAATTATAGATGGGATTAAAGCTTATAAAATTATAGATGGGATTAAAGTGTATCATCCATTATCATGTGTAATCAATATACAATTTAATATTCTCTTGAAAAAATTAGGTTCTTTATTTTCTTATGGTCAAGTTTAAGAGTTTTTGTATATTTTGAATATAAATCCTCTATCAGATAGAAGTTTGAAACTATTTTCTTCTATCAGATTTGAAAGACAACTGCATAAAGCAATTATAAACAATATTTTTTCCAAATAATTTCACATTCTGAGGTACTAGGAGTTAGGACTTCTATAGACGAAATTTGGGGGCAGTGGGGAGAGACACAATTCAAATCACAACAACAAGCCTAAATCAGTTGACAGCCAGCCTTCCCCCTAGACATGTGAGCCAACCCAGCTAAAATCAGCAGGACCACCTGGATGACCACCCTGAAATGTGAGCAGTAAATGTGCTTTATTGTTGTAGACCACTAACATTTTGTAGTTATTTCTTATATAGCATCATTATAATAAATGACTGATACATGTACTGTGAACAAAATACGAGAACTTAAGGTTTTTAAATTTTTGCAATGGGACCAAACACCCTCCTAAAAAGAGTCACTCTTAAAAGTAGAAACCCCACTCAACTTTTCTTCATAGGCACCAAATACGTAGACAGAATAAGCAGCCAGTGAATAAAGACTTCTACTGAGAATCACTAAGGAAACCAGTATAGATTTCTACATACTGTGATATAGGAAATGGCTGAAGCCAATATCCAAGTTTCTCATGAGTTTCAGCCAGAATGGTAAGCAGAGCAATGAGCTTGTCTAAACCACTTTAGATAGAAAGATAGATAATTGTTTATCAAAGAAAGGAAGACGAAGCTTTGGTTAAGCGGTCAGTAACTATATTGGATTGATAAACAGTGTGTTGAAAGTATTCTATTCCCTTTATCTTTTGTATTCACTTTTCATATTATAGAAGGAATATAAGCCTCTTTTTTGTCTTTTATGTAATTGAAGTAGAGTCAACCCACAATGTTACATTAATTTCAGGTATACTACATTCTATGAGTTTATATGTTATGCTGTCCTTGTCTCAAGTGTAGCTACCATCTGCCTCTATACAACACTATTACAATAGCACTGTCTCTATTCCCTGTGCTATAATTTTTATTCCTGTGATTTACTCATTCTTTAACTGGAAGTCTGTATTTCCCACTTCCCAAACTGCTCTCTTTTAATCAAGATTTTGTTCCAGAAAAATTTGTTTCTGTGTTATCCCTGATATAGCATAGACCCTGCCCCAAGAATAGAAAACATCTCTGTCCAAAGACTATAAACTGGAATTGTAGGCATAGGACCTAAAGGGAATTAATCTGCATCTGTGGACAGGAATTGTGTATCTGCTTGCAGTAAAAGCAGATTTCATAAGTGCCTACCATTTCCATAAAACTCAAGATTAGTGTTTAGAATCTGCTGAGATAAAATTTGACATAATCATAATCCAGTCCAAAAAAAAATCTCACAATCCAGTTCAATCTTGCTACCATTATATTGATTTGGCTATGCCACAAAGGAAACCATGACTTCCCTACAGAAGTAACTACATCTAATGAAAGCCTGAAAATATAAGGTTAGGTTCTAGTATAGCTGTTTAGCCTGTATTCAGAAACCAAATTATTTTTTTAATGTTTTGTTAGTTGAAATGCATTCCATTCCTTTTGTCAAGCAAGGTAAGAATGGATTTCGTTACTGAAACCAAATCTGCTTATGAGTGATTAGTCGTGCATGGCAGGTCTTCCTCCCAAAACAGTAACAGATCCTCTTCTGGATCCAGGATGACAGTTTAAACTTCATGGAACTCCAAAGGCTAATCATCAATAATGTGAATCATTTTGCTTGTCAAGGAGGTATATAAGACATGTCATTAAAGGCAAACATGTGACATACTCATCATAACTCAAACTCATCAATGACAAGTCACTGATTTCAATTTGAAATTGAATTTCAAAAGAATTGAGTTTTTTTAGAAGTTGGAAAAAGCTAACAGAAATGTGGAAAATATCATTGGGAAAAATTTATGAGCAGCATTTATGAACATCCCCTCTATGTAGAACATTATACCATCTGACTTTGAGAATTACAAAATGGGGGAAGATATCTGCTCTGTTAAAGGACTTAAGAGTCTGAATAATGGACAACATCAGGGCACTGGAGTTCCTAGATAATAAAGAATCTTTTCAAGTCTATAATCATAGAAAAGGGGTAAGGAAATATGAAATAGTGGGAAACAGAAAGCAGTTTTTGTTTTACCCTGGAAAAAATTCAGACTTCTAAATGCATGATAACCAAGAGATTTCAGAACTATACATCCCGGGTGCCTGGGTGGCTCAGTTGGTTAAGTGACTGCCTTCAGCTCAGGTCATGATCCTGCAGTCCCAGGATCAAGTCCCGCATCTGGCTCCCCGCTTAGCAGGGAGTCTGCTTCTCCCTCTGACCTTCCCTTTCATGATCTCTCTCTCTCTCTCTCAAATACATAAATGAAATCTTTAAAAAAAAAAAAAAAAAGGAAAGAGAGAAAGAAAAGGAAAAAAAAAAAAAGAACTATACATCCCAAACTTCTCTCAGCAACTGGTATTCTTCTTGGCCAGATGAATTATACCTCCTCAGCACTTTGTTTTTCTCCATGGAGAAGAAACCTAACTCTTCACTATTAGAACTGGGGTATATAACAGCTTATGTTAATAAGAAAAAATAGATCATCAGACTTTGAAAAATATTGATAATTCCATCATACTAATGAATACAGTGAAGACATTTATAATGAACTTCTAAGTCATTAGAGCTTATCTAACCCAAGTCATATATAACCACTGCTTCTCCTACTTTCTTTCTTTCTTTGTATCTTACTTGCACTTCCTCTAAAGGGGAAATAAAATCTTTTTCTTTTGTTTGTTTTAATACATTCTCTGGGGAAAGGAGAGAGAAAGAAGGCTAGTAGTACTACTGACAAATTTTACTGATCTTCACTAGCATTTCCAAAGTTTGCCCTTTACTTTCATAAGAATCATATTTGAGCTGCTTGTTAAAAATACAATTTTATACAACCTATGTCACCTTTCCTAAATCGTATTTTTTTAGGAGCTAAGCCCTAAGAACCTGAATTTTTTACATGCTCTCAGCTAATTCCAAAGGACATTAAAATCTGAGAATCAGTAACCTCTATATTCTCTATGTCCCACACTGACCTGAATAAACAGGAATTGATTCTAACACAATGATCCTAGGGCACACTTAGAACAGAACCTTCTTCATAAATTACTGAGAGAACCTAAATCATTATTTCTCAAATGTCAGTAGATAGTCTTCAAAATGTCCAGGGCTTGTTTTTTTTTGTTTGTTTGGGTTTTTGTGGGGTTTTTTTTGGGGGGGGGGGTTGTGTGTGTGTGTGTGTGTGTGTATGTGTGTGTGTTGTTGTTGTTAAAAATACAAGGTACTAACCACCACCCCATATCTACTAAATAGGAATTTAAAAATAAGTCTCCCAATGGAGTCTGGTGCACACTAAAGTGCTTTAACTCGTACATTATTAAGCGGTATAGTGAAAAAAAATAAGTTTTGGTTTCCTGAGTTCACTGTACTCAGGGAAATTGTCAGCTATTGCTACTCTCCTTCATCAAGAATTATAATTTTTAAAATCAGGCCAATGCAGGGGAACACCTTATACAAAGTGACATGATAAAAACAGAAGTAAGGACAAAAGACAGATTTTTGTAGGGATGATCCAAAGAGGTCAACACAAAGAATAACAGCTTGGGAAATCTATTTGTTTGAAATCTATTTGTTATCTCTATTTGTAAGAACTTTTAGGAAGAAAAATATCCAATTGGGAAATAAGGCAAAGAAGTGAGTGGCATGTCCTCCCCACGTCATCCTGGGACATTGTTTAATAGGTTCCTTTAAGGATTAATTACTTGGGAAATGTACCAATATTTGACTTCCCTAATTATTTTTATAAGAGCTCAGACACTAAGGTTACATGTAAACTTGTAGACTTTTGTCCATTAAAAAAAGATAGTCACAGGTTATGGTTTTAATGTCCTGTAAAACAATAATTTTGTATACATTTAGCAGTCTTATTCTAACATTCTTTTACTGGAAATGTCTTTACTAATCCACTATGTAAATCCTTGTCCCTCAAATGCTCTTTGAGCAAATTTACCATCATACTAGTCCTCTCATTCATTAGTTGAAAAAAAGCCTTTTACACTGCCCATTCTATATTTGTATAAGAACCACATATTTAACTTTTGAAAATTACACTTGGCAATTCTCTTAAATTTTATTGTAATTCTATGTAGGGGTATTGGTTTTTCTTCCTCTCTCTTACCTGACATTCCATAAATGCTCTCAGTCTGAGGTCTTTCATATTGCTTTTTAATTCTAAGAAATTTCTCTTATTCATTCCTCCAAACGTCTTCATTTCCCTGTGTTCTTTACCTCTCCTCCTAGAGCCCTTCTTATCTATATGCTGGCACATTATGTCTTTGATATAGTTTATATTTTATTTTATTTTATCTATTCCTCCTGCCTTCTGGGATACTGCTTCGATTTTACCTGTGTCCTCCCTATTCTTTGTATTATGCTCTCAGTTATTTTTACTAGTAGATTTTTTCCTAAGTTGTATTTTCATTTCCTTATAATTTATTTTCTGTATATTTATTTTTAATTTGCTAATATTTTCCTTATCTACTTAAGGATATTTCATAGGTTTTGTTTTTTGGTTTTGTTCTGCTTCTGGCATCAATCCAGCTTGAGACGGCATATGTTGCTTAGCCATTACTTCTCTCTTATGATAGTTGTAGTCCTCAGGTGTCTTGTCATTTTGGACAGTGAGCCTGTGTTTTCCCCTGATGGTACTTTGCCTGGTATTTATGGTAATATGGAAGGGCTTAAGGTTCAGCCTAACAGGGTTTTGAACTGCCTTTGTTTTTCCCTGCTGGCAACAAGCAAGCAGTGAATGCATAAGAGCAAAGTCAGGGAGAGGCAAGAGCAGAACTCAACAGTTTGTCTTCAATCTATCCTTTGACTGCCCTTCCGGAAGCATCTCCACACAGCTATAGTCATCTACCTCTCATTCATCTCTAGCTTCCCCAAGGGATTCCTCAGGTATTGTTGATTTTTTACGGTTAGTTCCTAGCATTTATACTTCTCTTTTACTTCTATAGTTTGTTCAGGGTTGATTTGGGGACAGAGGAGTCAGAAACCCATGCCAGCCAGAAGCACAACCTTGACAGGAACATACAAGCTCAGTCCTGTGGAAAAAACTGCTTCTTCAGGGTTTTCACTGCCTAATGAAAGCCTTGTGAGTTCATCTGATTGATGGACCTCGGATCACATGTCTTTGCTCATACTAAAGTGGTTTGGAGAGACTGAGTTGGCTTCTAACTTCAGATAGCGATACTAACTGTAAGGGAAATATTTTGTGAAAGGTGTTCACAAAATGGTCAGCAGCTATAAAGTTGACAAAAGTCTACCACACTGATGATGTATCCTACATAAAGCCAGCTCTTGCATTAGCTAGAAATAAACATTTCCTTAGAGAACTTCAAAGTAACACATCTGGAGGGGGTGGGGATGAAGAATACTAATCACCATATATTTTCTGGCAAGAATGAAATATTTTTTATAAAGAACTCTAATTATAGCAACAATAGACTACCATTTTAACAAACATATAATGAGCTAAAAAATACTAAAAAGATATCATTTCTATAAAATGCAGAATTGATACATCCAATTAAAAATTAAAACATTAGTGTAATTAATCTCAAACTGTTTCCAATTTCTTTTACCTTTGTTATTTTCTATATCCCAAATTATCTCTTCAATTACTTATTCCACAAAAATAAATCATTATACTAGCCAACAAGTGTTTAGAACAAAATTAAGCAAATGATGTAGTGTGAATTTCCTAATAATTTTTCTCCTGAGACTTCCCTTACTCTCTCATGAACCCATGTATTTCAAGGATGTTAGCTATATTTTTTCAGCACTTCTGGAGCCTTAAGCACATCCAATATACATCACTGCCACAAAAAGAAACCATTGCATCTTTTTTTCCTATATGGGGCAGGTAACTTTCCATATTTCCCACTGCAAGGTCCCTACCCCTGTTCCATTTAAGCCATCTATGGCTGCATCTTTGTAAGGATTCAGAAATGTTTTCTAAGGTTTTTTGTTTATCATAGAAAAGCACTATCTGAGATCAATATTTTTTAGATCATTTTATTTATCCATTCTAGGATGAAGACAGCCCTATCCAGAGTCAATATTTGGAAACAGTAGAACTGACTGCCTTGCTCTCAGTTCCTTCATTGATGTGGTTACTGGGAGAAACACAGCATATGGAGGATGGACACCATAGCAGTGAGAGGAAGGCACCGAAGCAGTATCAGGAAGCACACACTAGTCATTCAGTGATTATTGGAAAGGAAAGGATGCCCCCAACATGGCCAGGAGGGGGGTGGTACTCAACACCACAAGAGAGACCTCCAAGGGATCTAAATGGCAAAGAGTAGTCATAAGGGGCAAGCCTAGTCAGATGACTGAGGTACTGGTGACATTGCCAGTTACCACTGGATCAGAAATTTGTTTATGTTTAATCGCTACTGCTTCCACCTTCCTTATTTGTACCCCCTGCTTGAAATGTAAATCACTAGCTAACTTGAGAAGATAATGAGAACAGGTTTTATTTTAAAGTCTAAGGACATCAGGATAGAGAACTTGCCACTGACCTAGGATTTTGGAGTGTTTTGTTCACAGCACACTACTAAGAGGCTCATCAAACTCAGAACTATCCATCATGAGAAAAAGATAATGTGCTATGAAACAGACCTAACTCTAGAGAGGCTGAAATAGAGTAAGAAGAGTTCAGAAACATCAGATCATGCAATTACAATTAATAAGAATTTCATTATTGTGCACTGAAAGAGGAAAAGGGAAAAAATCAGTGTGACCTATTTTACTCATTATGAAGATAATTTATTTTAGTAGCAAAAAACAGATAGATGCAGTGTCTTTCCAAGAAAACTGAGAATGGCATTATAATTATGTACAGTAGAGGAGAGATCCTTTTGAACTTGTTCCCAGACTTACCCTCTTACATGTTAACCATGCCACACTGAGATAACATTTGGTTCAGAACTGCTTATAAATGAACAACCCACGAGCTTCAAGCCCACCCTAATTAATCTTGTTTGAGGATATTCGAAACAGCATTATTAACATAATCTTACAGAATTCTAGAAAACAATGACAAGGAAAGGGGGAGAAAAAGGTGCTAATAGCTCTTTATTAACCTGGACTCCAATTTACCATCCATGAAAAAACAGAGAAAAATTAACAAATGGTATAAGAAATTTAACTGGTGTCTAAGATCATGAGTAGTAAAGTTTGCTTATAAAGACCACTAAAATGTCCCCAGTTCCTTCATGGAGATTAGACACCAAATACATCAGTTAAAATGTTACTCCTCCATTGGAGGGACAACGTGGTGAAATGACAGGAACCCTGCCCTGGATGCAGGGTTCATTCCAGTCTGCCACTTACTCACTGCATCACCCTGAACAGCTTGATGGACCTTGATGGGCCTTGTTTTCTTAACAGGAAAATGACAAAAGAACATTTAGAAGGACTCTAGTTTACTGCGATAATTGCCCAATCTTCATTTCCATTCTTTTTGCTATATGATTTTGCAGTTCTTCTTATTAAATGGGAATTATAAAGTTAACCAAAGAGGTGAGAGATCTGTACTCTGAAAAATATAAAACACTGATTAAAGAAATTGAAGATGACACAAACAAATGGAAAGACATTTTATGCTTATGAATTGGAAGACCAAATATTGTTAAAATGTCTGTACTACCCAAAGCAATCTATACATTCGATGTAATCCCTATTAAATTACCAACAGCATTTTTCACAGAACTAGAACTAACAATCCTAAAATTTGTACAGAACCACAGAAGACCTGTAATAGCCAAAGCAATCTTGAAAAAGAAAAGAAAAGCTGGAGGTATCATAATTCCGGACTTCAAGTTATATTACAAAGCTATAATGATCAAAACCATATGGTACTGGCAGAAAAACAGCTACATAGATCAATACAAAAGAATAGAAAACCCAGAAATAAACCTACAGTTATATGGTCAATCACTCTTTGACAAAGCAGGAAAGAATATGCAGTGGGAAAAAAGACAGCCTCTTCAACAAATGACCTTGGGAAAACTGGACAGCTACATGCAAAAGAATGAAATGGAGCAACTTTCTTACACCACACACAAAAATACAAAATGAATTAAAGACCTAAATGTGAGACTTGAAACCGTAGAAATCCTAGAGGAGAACACAGGCAGTAACCTCTTTGACAGTTGCTGTAGCTACTTCTCTCTAGATAGGTCTCTGGTGAGGTGCCTGGGTGGATCATCTCCCTTTGGTTCAGGTCATGATCCCAGGGTCCTGGAATGGAGTCCCGCATTGGGCTCCTTGCTCAGCAGGGAGCCTGCTTCTCCCTCTGCCTGCCACTCGCCCTGCTTGTTCTTGCTGTCTGTCTTTCTCTTGCTCACTCTCTCTATGTCAAATAAATAAATAAATTCTTTAAAAAAATAGATATGTCTCTGGAAAAATAAACTGTTGGGATTTAATGAAATTAAAAGCTTCTGCACAATGAAGGAAACAACCAAGAAAACTAAAAGGCCAACCACTGAATGGAAGAAGATATTTTGCAAATGACTCATCCAAAAAAGGGCTAATAGCCTAAATATATAAAGAAAGTATGAAACTCAACACCAAAAAATAATCTAATTTAAAAATGGACAGAAGATATGAATAGACACTTCTCTAAAGAGGACATATAGATGGCCAAAAGACACAAGAAAGATGCTCAACATCAGTGATCATCAGGGAAAAGCAAATCAAAATGACAATGAGATATCAACTCACACTTGTCAGATGGCTAAAATCAAAAACACAAGAAACAGCAGGTATTGGTGAGGATGTGCAGAAAGGGTACCCTCTTGCACTGTTGCTGGGAATGCAAACTGGTGCAGCAACTCTGGGAAACAGTATGGAGGTTCCTTAAAAAGTTAAGTAAAACTAACCTACAACCCAGCAATTGCACTATCAAGTATTTACCCTATAATTTTCACAAAATTAAGGCAAAACTCCGTATAAAGGGATTAGTCTCTTGAGTTGGATTTCTATTGCTTATGTGCCTCTTACATTTAATCTTTATTTGGAAGACTGTTATTCCTAGTCAGAAAACTTCAGTCTCTGCCATAGGTCTTTGCATTCTCAGCATTTTAGATGTAGTTTTATTAGACCATAAAGTAATCTGCTTTGCAACACAACTTTGGTGTCAGCACCTGAGAAAGGAGGCACTTTATCATTTTAGGATTCTGAAATTTTAATTTCATTTATGATTTTAGAATCCTTGCCTCAATGCAAGCCACCTGAGAATAACCATTTAATCGTGGTAATCTTAGATTCTTTTCCATCAAAATAGATTATTTTCTTTATATAAACAAATAAGGAGACAGACTATAAATCATTATTTGTTTGCTTTTTCATCTCTAACTTGAAGCATGAACCACTACAGTGATCATTATGATTGATTGGCCAACATCCATTAGATGATCAATCTAAACCCATAATGGTAAAACTTATTCCTTGCTATTGATGATTTAAGTACATGATTCAGTTAGGGCTGAGGTGAAACAAAGTCTGCAGGAAACTTCTGAAAAATATTTCCTCACTCTTAGGAAGTAGAAGAGATGGTTGCTCTTATTCTTTGCCCATTTTATGTTGCTTCTTTTTCTTGTAAATTAGTTGAACTGGGCTTTTTTCCACATTTTAGGGAATATATAAACTAATTGGACAAATTACTTTTTAGATATGAATTGAAAATATTCATTTTTTACTTTGTCGATAGATTTTGCAATGCAGATTCTTTTGTAATAATTGATCTTTGATTTGAGGCATTCTGGCTTTTGTTAGTCCTTTCCCACTCTGGAGTAATAAAAGAATTTTCCATGATTTCCCCTACTACTTTTTTTTATTTTTAAAATATATTTTTATCAATTTTGAAGTTATCCTGATGTAACATAGGAGGTAGGAACACATATGAGGTAGAAATCCTATGTTCTTATTATTTTTCCAGATTTATAGTTTTAAGTTTTGATTCTGTATTTCACAGTTAAATACATAATTCCTCAACCTAAAAATAATAGGATGAAAGATACATGATTTTCAAAACTTTAATGAACCTCATTTTTGTTTCAAAGTGTTATGAGGTCTTGGCAACCAAACATTAGTATCACTCGTTATTTTTTCTGTTTCCAATCATTCATTTTCACTAAACACTAAGGAAAAAGATGAAATAAAATATTCAAAAAGGTTGTTTGAACACTACTATATTAATATGGCAGTGCTGCCACCATTGAGTTGTTCCCTGGCAGACTTGATCCCACTGTTATAGTTTGAAATGTTTATTCATGAAAGATGAAATGTCACTTGGACCAAGATAGTTCAGAGATACTGTTACATAATGCTTAAAATTAGGGTCACACAAAACTTTTCAAGAACAGACTGATAGCTATGTAAGATAAAATGTATGATTTATAACATGATTTATGCTTTTTCATAACAGTTTAAAAGCACATCATACAATATTTAAAATTGATTGTCAACAGAATAAAAAAAATTACCTCCTGTAATTGTGTCAGATACAACTATTCCTCAAACTATTCCTCTATACCAAATCTCCCATTTCTCTGAAGTTGGCATATCTCAAGTATGTCAAATGGTTGAATGAAGGCATCTCTTACACCACTTAAAGTATCTGCATCCTAGGTTATCTTTTGTCTTCTACTAAGAGAAGCACTTTACTACTACTTCCTCCAGTAACACTCTCTCCCATACATCTAGCTATTACCTCTGTTGATTCCCAGAGCACTATTTCTGGGACAGTCTTGATGGAAGTGCAGGATTTGAAATTCAGAGATGATCCACATGTCTTTAATTCCACTTTGAAACCATTTCTTTTTTTAACCTATAGAAGATGACTTCTGAAGAAATTGTAACACTTTACACAGATCAAATCCCTAAATAGCCCTGCCAGCCCAAAGAAATGGAGTGAAAAGGAGAGTGAGGGAGGGAAAGGGAGAGCAAGGAGAGTGGGGAGAGAAGAGCAAGGGATGGGAGAGAGAGAGAGTCTAGTCTTCTCGGTTTTATCTTCTAGTACACGTGGAGTTGGTTTTCCTCTTGAAATCTTCATGTTGATTCCACTTTTTCTTGAAAATTCATCTTTTTCCAAGTTCTTTTCCTGGACAACCAAATCTTATGGAATTTAATTGGATCTTTAGTAATCCAGAAATTATTAATGTAATTTAGACATTTACTCTGGAGAAGTAAACTGTCCAAAGTGTTCTCCATGAATAGCAAAACTTCAGTTCACATACCAGAATATGTCCCTCCGCTTCATATACAAGGAGATTAAAAGTACTTAGAATTAGTGTAGGGACAGGAGTTTGTTTTTTGGTGGTAACAGCATTGTTTCAACTGCTTACATTTTTTTTTTACAAAGGCTGTGGATGAGTCTGACAAGAAATTACCCTCATGGAGAAGAATAAGATTTTTCTGTTGCTAAGGAGATAACAGCCAAATCTCAGATGGCAGAGAACATTTAGAAACACACTCAGTGTTTCAGAAGCATAACCTTTGACAATTTTGAGGATTGCATCCTCCAGGGCAGGTTTCCAAAGCAGATTCTACTGTGGACTAGCAGTACTTCTGAGCCCTCTAAATTAGACTTCAAGGTAAATACTTAAGGAAAGCAAGAAAGGAGGGAAATGAGAAGAGACTTAATGTGGGTTTCCAACAGAGAATGGGACCAAAATATGACTTTATCTCAAGATTCAAGAAGCTACAAAACCTGAAAGGTGGCTATTCATACTTGTGTGATAAAATATGTGATACATTGAAATATTTAAAACTTCCAATTTCCCACATAGTTAAATGTCTCTAAAATAATCAAGGATTTGCTATACTTCATGCCACATCTCAGATGAACATTTGGATGTGACCACTTAACTTTTAATTACTATTTTTCAATTTAAACACTGTACCCATCCTTGGAATCCTTTGGTTAGCTTCCCTACAGAGGACATCCATGGGAAAAGGTCTACTTCTCCTTTCCTGCATTTCCCTCCAGACAGAGCCACATTTGCTCAGTTCCTATCTAGACAAAAGCAAGTTCAAGCAATTAAACTCCATGTAATGAATGACAAATAGGTTTATAGAGCATAAGTCATTTTCCCCACAGATTTTCTTATCTTTTATCTGTAATTGGAGGGAGTTTAAAATGATTGATGCCAGAAGTAACAGAATAACTAAATCCATATAGAACATGTCTTTTCAAGTGAAGCAATATTGTCCCCAATGGAGTAAAGGGGTGGGAGGAGGCAAGTTATCTTATATATTACAATGGTTTGGAATCCTCCAATGCTCAATTTTACCAAAAAATTTTGTTCCTTAGTATTCAATTTCTCTCACTAGGGATAAATTAAAGTTAAATTTTATTATTCTCCTTATGGTGCTAATATGAAAAATAGGTTGAGAAACACTAGTAGATAATGATAATTCATAAAATACAATATAATTGATTTGTATACAATATCAGTTAAATGTATATGAACACTTAAAAATGATATTGTCTTTAAATCCTGCATCACTAAGGACTATCTGGCTAAAGACTTTGTCCTGATTCTCTTTTTAAAAAAATCAGATAATTTTGTTGGTCTTCCTTTTAATCTCTCATGATCCTTGATCATCTAGACTAAGTCATTCCTACTTTTTAATCAGAGAACTTATTACTGACAGGAAAAGTCTCAGGTTCTACTTATGAAACTGCTTAAGCTCTGATTTACATAAATTTAAAGAATTAGGAATGGCTTTTTTTCTTTGTGTATCCCTGTAGCTTATCATCCCTCCCTCACCTTTTAACTACTAGCTTGCTTTTTGAACCACACAGTTATGGTACATGTGGAAGCTTCCAACATACATTCAAATTTCCAAATGCCCCCAACCAGACAGAGTTATGAAGGTTGTGGTGCTTTCTCTGTCACACTAAGACCAACCTCTCCAACCGTTGCTGGTTGAGGTTTTACTCCTAATCACTTTATTTCCAATTCTGTATAGGTTATATATACTATTGAATCTGTTTTAAATTTTAGACTTTTAGTTTAAAAATTTTAATGAAATTATTTTTGGAAAGATGCTTCTGAAAGAAAAAAAAAATCAGCTTCTCTTATAAGACTAATTATTCCCTTGGAGAAGACTTTAAAATAAGGGTGATTGTATAACAGTCTAGACTTGGACAGTTTTACCAACATTTTAAACAAAGAATGGTCTTGCTAACTCCTTGATTTACTGAGTCATCCATCTGATTTCTTTGGTATCACAACCTTATTTAAAACTCATGAAATAGATATTTCACAAATATTTTATATTTTTATTATATCTTGAGAAAGAGGGAACACAGTAACCAAAATATACACATATACACACATATATACACAGATATAGTTTGAATTATAACTTGATTGAGGGAAATAAAAGAAAGCCTATTGTAAAAAGAAAACTGAGGAAATGGTCTAATCATATAAGTTTTACCAATGTTTATGCAACTTTCCCAAAAGAAAAGAATGAGTATATTGTTAAATTCAATCCTAATTATACCAAACAAGTTTTATAATACCTGCCAGTTTATTTAATAAACATTTATTTTGGACCCAAATTGCATTATCATACTTTGTATTTTAGAGGCAATGAATTTGAGCACAATTCTTCCTACAGAATACTTACAATCTATGGAATGAAAAAATCCAGACTAGACTACAATAAATAAAAAGAAGGTAACCTGATTCAGGAAAGAAATTAGATGACCAAATGTAATAAAGAAATAACAGTACTTGCAACTGTGGAATGAAGGTGGTATGTAAGAGCATGTCAAAGTACCTTCAAGGACATAATTTCTAACAGTATGACATTTCACTATCAATTCACACACCACCAAGGGAATTCTCTAGAAAATATCCTTGTAATTTGACTTACATAGAAGCTTAAGTTAGACAACTAGGATAAAAAGTACATACATTGGGTTCAAAATATTTTCATTGGTTGATTTTGAGCAACAAAATCTGACTGACTCTATTTCAGCTCAAGTCAAGATCTCAGGGTCCTCAGATCAAGCCCTGCATCAGGTTCTGCTCAGCAGGAAGTCTGCTTGAGGATTCTCTCCCTCTCCCCCTCCTCCCATTCATGCTCTCTCTCTCTCTCTTTCCCTCTCTAAAATAAATAAATCTTTTAAAAAATCTTTCATTTGCACAGCAAAGGAAAAAAAAGTAAAAAGGAACCTACAGAACGAAAGACTATATTTGCAAATCACATATATGATAAAGGGTTAGTATTCAAAACTTATAAAGAACTTATCAAACTCAACACTCAAAAAAAAAAAATAATCCAGTTGAGAAATGGGCAGAAGACATGAGTTGATATTTTTCCAAAGAAGACCTACAGATGGCTAACAAACACATGAAAAGATGGTTAACATCACCATTACCAGAGAAATACAAATCAAAACTACAATGAATATCACCTCACACCAGTCAGAATGGCTAAAATTAACAACACAAAAACAACAGGTGTTGGCAAGGATGCAGAGAAAAGAAACCCTCCTACACTGTTGGTGGGAATGCAAACTGGCACACGCACTCTAGAAAACAGTATAGAGGTTCCTCAAAAAGTAAAAAATAGAACTACTCTATAACCCAGCAATTTCACTACTAGGTGTTTACACAAATGATACAAAAATACATATTCAAAGGGATACAGGCACCCTGATATTTATAGCAGCATTATTTACAACAGCCAAATTATGGAAACAGCCCAAGTATCCATCAACAAATGAATGGATAAAGAAGATGTGAGATAGATAGATAGATCAATAGATAATAGATAGATAGATGATAGAGAGATGATAGATACACAGATAGCTAAATGATAGATAGATGATAGATAATAGATGATGATATGTAGATATTAATAGATTGACATAATGGAATATTACTCAGCCATAAAAATGAAATATTGCTATTTGCAACAACATGGATGGAGCTAGAATGTATCATGCTAAGCAAAATGAGTCAGCAGAGAAAGACAAATACTGTATGATTTTACTCATATGTTGAATTTAAAAAACAAAACAAATGAACATGGGGGTGGGGGATGGAAAAAGAGGCAAACCAAGAAACAGACTCAACTGTAGAGAACAAACTGATGGTTACCAGAAAGAAGGTGGTTGGGTGGATGGACTAAATAGGTGATGGGTATTAAGGAGTGCACTGTTGTGATGAGCATGGGGTGTTGTAGGTAAGTGAGGAATCACTAAATTCTACACCTGAAACTAATATTACAAAGTGTGTTAATTAACTGGAATTTAATTAAAAATTTGGAGAAAAATAGTGAGAAACAAACAAACAAAAACAACAAATAGTAAGAAAGGTCTTACATTTTTTCAAAATCTATTTAATGTCTGGTTTAATGAAGACATTTGGGTTTTCATTCCTGCTTTGACACCCAATTTACTGTGATGCATTGTTTTTTGGGCGACATATATGAAGAAAATCTATCATCACCCAGATATGTAGTTAGAAAAAGAAGAACCTCATGGACCTGAATAATAGAGAATAAAGGTCTTGGGGAGATTTCAGTGGCCCTGGGAACACACCTGGAGAATAGCCACACTAAAGCAGGCCAGCTGAAATTGAAGAGTTACCCTAATTACACAAAATAAGAGAATATTTTCTGTATCTACAGTTCTGACTAAGCACTTAAAATTTATGATTGAGGGGCAAACTGTGTTACAGAAATTAGAAGGCCCTGTATTTGCCCAAGTTATATTGTTAGGTGGGAATATTTTTTGAATAATTCCTATACTTTTAGTAAAATGGTTGCTGGGGTGGAGTCCCTGACTAAAACACATCTTTCTAGCTTCATTCACTTTCATAGGAATGGGAAACTGTATGGTTGCACCTGTATGAATAGAAGTAGTTGAGGAAAAGTACACAGAACAAACAGAAACAAAACAACCCACTGAAACAGAAAATAAAATCTATAAATTGAATTATTGGACAATTATCCTTTTAGGGAAAGTGCACTTAGTAGCATGATAAAATATTGTAGTAGGTGTATACAGAATGATAGATACTTCCAACCTTCATAATATCACAATTTCCTCTTTAATTTTTTTTTTTAAGTAAAGGCAGGGGAGGAACAGAGGGAGAGGAAGAGAATTCCAAGCTGACTCCCTGCTGAGCACAGAGTCTGACATGGGGCTCAGTCTCACAACTCTGAGATCATGCCCCAAGCCAAAACCAAGAGTCTAACATTCAAACAACTGAGTCACCCAGCTGCCCCCACAATTTCCTCTTTACAATGCAGTTTCTTCTCAGAATGATATAATGAACAGCATCATCCCTATGAGTTCTTTAGCTGATTCATAGTAAGAAAACACAAATGAGATATTGCCAAACAGTTAGAAAAATGAGCATTGAATGCCTACATCCATGTGTCCTAATTTCATAAGACTTTCCATTTTCCCTACACTTTAAAATCACTTTGTCCCTGATTTAACAAACATTTAAAATATCTACTTCATTTTTAAATGTGAGGCTTTTAAAAGATGGAGAATACTTTTAGTCTTCCTTCATTTTTATAATAAAATATTATTACTAAGGAGAACAACACCAAAATGCCAGTTGGCTTTATTTAAAATAGAGAATGCATGTAATTACATACACACACAAATTGTCTTATTAATCCATTTACAAACTTTTATTTACCAAGGACCTACTAAAGTCTTGATTGGTGTAATATTCAAATTGACAAAAAGATAAGGGGAACAAAGCTTATCTCCACTCCCTTGAACCTAATATTAAAAATGACCACTTTGCTTCAAAATAGAATCTTGTTGGTCCCATATTCCAGGAAGTGGTATTTAAGGTTTTATCAGTGAACTTTCAAAAGGAAATCATTTTTCTGCATATTAGTGTCAAAAGAGTAGATTCACTGCTTTAATAGAAAATGTATCAATTATATGTACTAATAATACCACATTCATACCTTAAAATTATCACTGATCCTTTTATTAAGAAATGTTTTAATTAAGTTATATTTTATTAATTCTTGATTTAAAGCAACCAACTATTTCTGACAAAGTGTTTAATTATTATTCATCTATGGAGCACTGAGGTAATCTAAAAAATAGACACATGCCTACATACATAAGAATTAACCAAATATTTAAAACTTCCAGTGCTATTGTGCTATCACCCACAGCCTGGCAGAGTCAAGTGCCCTTTAAAAAACACAGACTGTAGTGCATGAGGACTCCTGCTATGAGCTCCTGGAGAACCCACATTCCACCCAGCAGTCCACTGGCCAGGTAATCAGTAGTGAAAATCAGGGCAAGGAGTGGAAATAGTCCCCCATAAGTCATGACAGAGCATAACAAAGCTTAAGTAAAAATATAGTGCTAAGTTTGGTGTTTTACCAAATTGTTTTCTAAGTGGAAAGATCAGGCACTATCCAGATAGAATATTTTCAAACATGAAGATTTCACATAGAAAGTTTGAAAACTGACCTACATAATGTAATATAGAATACCTTGCAAGATTATGCAGGTCAAATGTCCAGCTTACTACAAGGCTGAATTTGAAAAAGTTCTATGTCTCCCAGCCCTGTGCAGCTTCTACTTAAATAAGGTTAATTCCCTCATTTTCTTGAACAAGGAATTAGCAATTATAGAAAATCAAATATCATTGTGAACATTATATATTAATAACCTATGGGTAATGAACTTTGAATCTTGCCTAATCACACTGTGGGCACCAATTTCATTATGTAAAGGAGGGTTACAGTGAGAATTAACACACATAAAGCACTGAGCAGCTAACACAAAGTAGTTTCTCAAGAAGTGGTGTTATTTATTACTTAAAAAAGAATTATTTTATTCAATTATATAGGATCCAACTGTAGTCATATAAACAGAGATGGAAAAGAAGGCAGTATTTTCTGTCTCTGCAACAACTCCTTGAAATCTTGTGTTTTTATGTCCAGCATAGAGCTCTAAACCCAGGAACAATCCAGCGATTAAAACAAGATGATAAAAATATTGTTGTTGTTTTTTCCATGTAGACAAACTGTCTGATTTAGGGACTTTCTGAACTTGACACTCATTGGTCATACTTTTTGTATCTAAATATATTTCATGTTTTGTTCCCCTATTCATGTTCAAGCCCTTATTTCCCATGAGGTTTCATTATCTTCTTGAATGAAAGGACACCATGGAAAAGAAGAAAGAGACCAGTTCTCATTTTTATTCTCATCATTCTGAAATGATTTAACTCCCTCTACTTTTACTCAGGGATAATGATTCCAAATTTTTATAGATTCTTAATATCACTGTGTATGAATGTGTACAAGTATTCAAGTATTCTGCTTTAATATTTTTCGATTTTTAACATTATCTTTCAACAAGTCATTAATTAGCATTATACACCTTATCTTATAAGGACAAAACATTTTCCAATATAGTGCCATTGCAACATGCTCCTTCTGCTTCAAATTTCTAAATCTATGAATAAATTTTAAAACTAATCATGGTTACTGTGAAAATATTTTTACTAAATGTGACAGCTTTTTAAAAAAATTAAATATATTTCTGTGTTGTTATCTTTGTTTTTTTAATTTTTAATAAAATCATTACATATTTTCCATGTTTTTCTAATGACACTGCAGGAGTAGTGGTGGACCCTATATTTGCCTTTTCCCTCCAAAACAGCCAGATAAATATCAAATCATCCTGAACCCCCAAGAAATTGATCTGAAGACTGAGAAAACAAATTGCACAACTAGAGAGAGAAAACAGCCACTTTGTGGAAGGTAGGAGCTGTAGAGAGTTGATTTGGGGAAGAAAAGAATTGTATATTCCGTGGAGGGGAGAGAGCCCAATCATGGAGAGAGGAACAAAAGAGAAAGAATGAGAAAGAAAGAGTGAAAGCCACATGCAGGGGCTTGTACAAGAAAAACTCTTTCCCAAAACCACTGACTGGGGAAAAGAGAGGGTCTGACCACTACAAGTTTTTAAAACCAGTGGAGCTCAAACTCTGAAGTTTTAGAAGTCATTATTACCATTGGGGAGATTCAAATCAAAACCACATTGAGATACCACCTTACACCAGTTAGAATGGCCAAAATTAACAACAAATAAACAGCAAGTGTTGGAGAGAATGTGGAGAAAGGGGGACCCTCTTACACTGTTGGTGGGAATGCAAGTTGGTGCAACCACCTTGGAAAACAGTGTGGAGATTCCTTAAGAAATAAAAATAAAGCTACCTTATGACCCTGCAATTGCACAACTGGGGATTTACCCCATAGATACATTTACAGTGGAAAGAAGGGCCATCTGTACCCTAATGTTCATAGTAGCAATGGCCACAGTCGCCAAACTGTGGAAAGAGCCAAGATGCACTTCAACTGATGGATGGATAAAGAAGATGTGCTCCATATATACTATGGAGTATTATGCCTCCATCAGAAAGGACGAATACCCAACTTTTGTATCAACATGGACAGGACTGGAAGATATTTTGCTGAGTGAAATAAGTCAAGCAGAGAAAGTCAACTATCATATGGTTTCACTTATTTGTGGAGCATAAGGGAGAACACGGAGGACATGGGGAGATGGAGCGGACAAGGGAGCTGGGGGAGATTAGAGGGGGAGACAAACCATGAGAGACTGTGGACTCTGAGGAACTAACTAAGGGTTTTGGAGGGGAGGGGGATGGGAGGTTGGGTAAGCCTGGTGATGGGTATTGTGGAGGACACAGATTGCATGGATCACTGGGTGTGGTGCATAAACAATGAATTCTGGAACACTGAAGAAATTTTAAAAATAAATAAAAATTTAAAAAAAAAGAAGAAGAACTCTGCACTATCACCAGGGCCATGCCTGGCAGACTTAGCAGTGCTTCTGTGAGGAAGGAGGGCAGAGGCCTGGGAGCAGGTAGTATGGTCAGAATATCCCCTGGGTCAGATAGGGAGAAACAGTTTCCCTCTTGGAATGCATTTGAGAGTGATGGCTTGGCCTCTACAGGGAAAAAAGACCTGGTGGGCAGCAACATATTCATTAGCATAAGAACAGAGACACCTGCTGAGGGCAGCAAACCTTGGTGCCAGTTTTTTGCTGCAGTTTATCATAAACTCCAAACTGCTGTGTAGTCATGGGAGTACTTTTCTGGGACAAACTGGCACCAGCTACATTGCAGCAGACCCTCCTCCAGAGGATCAGTAGATGTCCATGCTGTGCTGGGTCCCTAAAATTTAGAGTTTTGAAACCTAGCCATAAGCCTGAGCTAAAACACAAGAGAATTGTGATGTGTGGTAGGCAGACCACTCAGGCACAGACAGTGTGAAGACGGTGATATGACAGAAGCCAGGGACACAAGAGAGTAAATTGTTCGCTCCTCTAAGAGGGCTTCCTGAATAGTGGCAGGCCTGAACTCCCCATTCCCAGAGGAGAGAGCAGGGTAAAACCATTTGCCCCCTGTTCATCAGTGCTGACCAACTTCAGTGAGCAGCTCAGCACCCACTGTGGAGGCTGCAGCTGCTTACAACAAGCCCTGCCCTCCTACAGCCTGCAGGAGCATCTTTACTGAGGCAAGTCAGCCTGAGAACCAGCACAGCAGGCCACTCCTCTGGAACACCAACACAAATCCCCCAAAACACACCAAGTCTACTGATCATAGAGTGCTGGAAAGCTTCAGTTCTAGGGAAAATAGGATCTACCTTTTTTTAACAAGCAGACCAAAACACGTCTAGTTAAAACTTGCCACACTATGAACAAGGTCCAAACACTCCCCACTGCAGATAAGAAGAAACTCTGCAGAGGACAGACCTGTTGGCAGGAGCTATGAAAATACAATAGCAGAGTTCATACTCTGAAACATTTCTTGAAGCACCAGGCCGAAGACATATAGGAACTCTCTTAATATAGCCACTACTCTCAGGATCAGGAATATAATAGACTTTCCTAACACACACACATACACACACACACACACACAATAGTGACCTAGACAAAATGATAAGATGGAGGAATTCACCCCAAAAGAAAGAACAGGAGAAATCATGGCCAGGGATTTAATCAAAACAGATATAAATAAGATGACTGAACCAGAATTTAAAACAACAATCATAAAGATCCTAGCTGGGCTTGAGACAAGCTTTGAAGACACTAGAAAATCCCTTTCTGCTGGGATAAAAGAACTAAAAACTACTCAGGCTGAAATAAAAGATGCTATGACTGAGATGCAAAACCAACTCGATGCAATGACACTGAGGATAGATGAGGCAG
>PISX010026918.1:0-17330 GCA_004024625.1 Mellivora capensis | reverse complement strand
TATCACAGGGCCAAAGACAGTACCTTACAGGATATAATTGAGATTCTTCTTACCTTTTTAAAAAGCACAATTTAAATACTAAAAGAACAAAACAGACAGTAACTACTTGAAGAGTTAAGAAGACCACTCAAGGCAGAGACAAGTATATAAGGCCTCATGAAGAACATAGAATTGAGGTGGGTCTTGGAGGGATGAGAGGCATGACATCATTTTACCTGAACAGGGAAGTATAAATAGTGAAGTGTCTCAAGGATTAGTTTTAACATTCATATCTATAATGGTGGCTATTCACAGATAAAAAGAGTTTACTGCAACATATGGGTGGGGGAAAAGTAGTGGTTTTAATGAGGACAGGTTCACTTTGGGGAAATTCATCCAAATCATGTATAAAATTGGTAAAGGCACATTTATTCTAGTGAACCAAACAGGGAACAGAAAAAATCCAGATAAGATTCATAGCGAATTGAACAATCACTGACAAGTACAAAGCTTTAGTGACAAGGCTCAACAGTTTCATAAAAGCATAAATGAAGTCCTAAGAAAGAAGACAGTTCTGATGATAAAACTCAAAGCTTTAAAAGTGGATGAAATCTATTTTAAATACCCTACACGTTTAAAAAAAAACTTGGCCTTTGCCATCCTGGATGTGTGTCCCCTTGGGGACCTTTTTCCTTGGCAAAGAAACAAAAACTAACTTCTGAAGACCTCTTTCCTGTTGCAATCCCAACAGCCAATCCCAACTCTATCTGCAGTCTGAAGTCCAGCTAATTACAGATTTCCAGACCTCCTTTTTGCCCACTAGCAACTGGAGAAATAATTATATCAGATGCTCAAATTAAACACTAAATGGCAAGGCACAATTTTGAGCAGAATCGTTTCAATTCTGAAGAAACTATAAAACTGACACAGTAACTTTGCTAGAGACAAGAATTACAGATCTACATAACACCTGGGGAACCAGTATGTAACTATTCTAACACTGATCATATTTCAGAGGTAGGTTAGACAGACAGAATTGACAGCTCCAAACCAGAAGACCAAAACAGTCTGTAACAGTTCAGCAAACTTTTCCTTTAACAAGCTGGGTAGTAAATATCTTGGCTTTGTGTACCCATTTGGTCTCTGTTATAACTATTCAAGTCTGCCACGTGTTGCATGAAAACAGCCATAGGCAGTATATAAGCAAATGGGCACAGCTGTATTCCAAGCAAACTTTATTAACAAAAACTCCCACTGGGCAGTAGTTTACCAACCCCCGATCTACAGTGTCACAATTAGGTTTGATTTTAGTTAATTCTAGCAATATGCTGATGTAACGATTTATCCTCATGTTTAAAATAGAAACAAACACCTACATATGATCATAATTACACAATTCATTTTTAAAAGACTGGGAGGAAACAGTAAAATAAAATTTAAACAGCAGTTAGGATGGCAGAATTAAAGGTAACTGGGTCTAGAGTATGACCATTTAAAAAAAATTATAAATTGCAGAAGTCACAAAATATAAGATGATTAATAAATAATTTCAGATTATAACTGCTATAAAGAAAATAAACAGGGTACTATTCATGAAAGATAGAATCTAAGCCAAGTAGAGAGAGAGAAACATCTCCAAACAGGTGACATTTATGCTGACAGCTGAATGACAACAAAGTCAACTAGAGAGCTGATAGCACAGTGTTCTACCCAGAGCTCATAAGCAAGCAAAGTGTTGAAGAGAATGAAATTGACATGTGTTCTGGGAAAAGAAAGGAGACCAATGAAACAATAAAGAACTGGGAAAATGATTTTAGTAAGACACAAAGGAAGTGACACTTCATTGCAAGGTAAGATGTCTCCAAACAAGAACCAGCTACATCAAAGAGGGGCAGAAAAGACATGGAAAATTTAGAACGGTTTAGGGATTCTGGGACCTCATGATGGCATCTAAATTTACTAAATTTATTTCAATTCTGAAGATCTCTCCCTTACGCTATCATTGCCCTTCCACACAAGAGACTTTATGATTTTTATTTAATCTCCCCGATCCTCTGACTGATCCTTAAATCAAGAATTTCTAAAACTGTCATTTTCCTTTTTTATGTTCTCCAGTATGGTCAGAAATGACCAGACCACCCACACTTTTTATACTCCTCATTGCCCTGAGAAACATCTTTTGGAACAGCTACTTGGTCTATGGAAGTTTTGCCTTCAACAAACGTTTTCTGTTACCAAAAGATAAATAAACTAGCTGTTTACTTGACACTTTGTTAATCTGAAAAACTTCTGTTGGGTTGCTCCACTGAGATTTGAGGGTTGATTTGTTAATTACAGCTCAGTGTAAATAATAAAGAGTGGCTCTATTAAAAAAAATTTCCCTACTCTGGTAACTTAAAAAGACTATAAGTCGGGGCACCTGGATGGCTCAGTGGGTTAAAGCCTCTGCCTTCGGCTCAGGTCATGATCCCAGGGTCCTGGGATCAAGCCCAGAATCGGAATCTCGGAATCGGAATCGGAATCTCGGAATCTCGGGCTTTCTGCTCAGCAGGGAGCCTGCTTCCTCCTCTCTCTCTGCCTCCCTCTCAGCCTGCTTGTGATCTCTGTCAAATAAATAAATAAAATCTTAAAAAAAAAAAAGACTATAAGTCAAATTCATTACCCATTAAATAGTTAAGGTCTAACTTTGCTATAAAGATATATAGAGGGGTATTACATATATATACATACATATATAGGGATGTGTAAATAAAAGAAATTCTTGACACCAAGAATATCTGACTTACAGTGTGAGCACATTTCCAAAGGATAACTGGCCTCATTTCCCTGGAGAAAAGAAATAAATAATAATTAGTCACAAAACTGGCACAAATTTCAAAAGGTTAAATATTTTGAGTCACAAAACATAGGGAAATAAGCCAAAAACCAAAGTAGCTAGATCTATAAATTACAGTTTTTTGGTATGAAAAAAATTATACAGTATGACAGAAAGAGCTCTTGAATCAAAGAGGCCTGAGCTGTGTGACTTACACAAACATTTGAGTAAAATTTATTTTAAATATTTTTTTTTAAGATTTTATTTATTTATTTGACAGATAGAGATCACAAGTAGGCAGAGAGGCAGGCAGGGAGAGAGAGGAGGAAGCAGGCTCTCTGCAGAGCAGAGAGCCCGATGCGGGGCTCGATCCCAGGACTCTGGGATCATGACCTGAGCCAAAAGCAGAGGCTTTAACCTACTGAGCCACCCAGGTGCCCCTATTTTAAATATTTTTAATGCCCTAAATATGTTGTATACCCAATTGTAACACACTGGAGACTATCAAGGCTCTAACAGAATTCAGTTGGGGACAGAGCTCAGAAAAAAGCTGCCACCTCTATTTAAATGAAGAGTTTTCTGAGACTGTAAAACTCTTTTTAAAAGAATAAACCGAAAACATTTATAATAAGTGCACTGAAACAATCTTCTATATGCTGTGCAACTAAAATAAGAAAAATAGTCACTGTAAGGTGGGTGCAATGTAAGATAGCCAATTCAGGTTTTTTTCTTGAGAAGTCTTATTTCAGTGGATAAACTCCATATTGATATAATTTATCTGAATTCTAATGCATAAAACATACAAAATCATCTGTTTTCTATCTGAATCTATTTTAAGGAAAAAATAGTTCTAGGAAAACTACAGACCTGGCCCAAAGCCTACATTTAATAATTCCTAAGGAACTGAGCCCAGGGAGCTAAAGTACCTGGTGGATGATCACACCATTTGATTAGATAAAACCAAGAGTAGTTCTAAATCTAAAACAGTAAAAACTTCAAGTATAACAGACTAACATGAGATAAAAATCATGAAGATTCAAGATTTTACTTATTTATGACAGAGAGAGTGAGTGAGAGAGGGAACACAAGCACAGGGGAGCTGGAGAAGGAGAAGCAGGCTCCCCACTGAGGAGGGAGCCCAATATGGGGCTCAATTCCAGGATGCTGGGATTATGACCCAAACCAAACGCTTACAAACTGAGCCATCCAGGCACCTCAAAATCATGAAGATCTTTTTAAAAGTCTACAGAATTTAGGGGCCCCTGGGTGGGCCAGTTAAGTATCCAACTCTTCATTTCGGCTCAGGTAATGCTCTCAGGGTCATGGGATCAAGCCCTGCACCTGGCTCTGGGCTCAACATAGAGTCTGCCTGTCCCTTTCCCTCTGCTGCTCCCAAGCTCCATCTCTGAAATAAGTAAATAAAGTCTTTTTTAAAAAGTCTACAGAATTCAAAATAATGTAAATTAAGCTCTTAAAGTTCAGTGATAAAATCAGAGTAGCATGCATCCTATATTCATTCCATTTACCTAATCTTGACCCTGTCTAGCAGTGTACAATAGGATTAACATAAGAATATACTCCTAAGAGATTAAGAAATTATTGAATACAGCCTGAAAAAAAATTTTAGTTTGGGTCCTTAGCTTTTACTCTTAAAAGTATCTTATACTACATAAATTTGATGTCTAAGAAAGGTTACCAGTAAATTAACATCTTCAATACTTATGTCACCAATTATTAGTCTTTCTCTTGAAAAGTATGGCAGATAACTGCAATTTTTCAGAACTGGTTAATTTTAGGTTACTTTCTCAAATATATAATAAAAATATAAGAAACAGCAAAAATTATAAAACTTGATAGCAATGAGCAGAGACAGTGTTTTTGCTTATTCTGCCCCTTACTTAACATCCTTACCGTGATTCCTACCTTTGACTGCCTCACATATTTCATGCCTGAATTTTTAAAAGACATTTTAATTTATTATTTAGTTGTGTTTTTTTTTTAAGTTTTATCTATTTATTTGACAGAGAGGAAGCAAGCACAAGCGGGGGAGCAGCAGGCAGAGGGAAAGGGAGAAGCAGGCTCCCTGCCAACCAGAAAGCAGGGTCCATCCTAGGATCACGACCTGAGGCCAAAGGTAGACACATTACCAACAAAGCGACTAAGCCACCCAGGAGCCCCTTAAAATACACTTTAAAAAAAAAAACAAAACAAGAAACTTCACTCTACCTTAAGAATAAGTATGTTTCTTGAGAGGCTCTCAAAAAAAGAAATACAGGGGCGCCTGGGTGGCTGGCTCAGTGGGTTAAGCCTCTGCCTTTGGCTCAGATCATGATCTTGGGGTCCTGGGATCGAGCTCCACTTTGGGCTCTCTGCTCAGCGGGGAGCCTGCTCCCCTCCCCCCACCCCACCCCACCCCCGCCTGCCTCTCTGCCTACTTGTGATCTGTCAGATAAATAAATAAAATATTAAAAAAAAAAAAAAAAAAGAATGCTTTGGATTGTCATTCTGAAGTGGGTTGGGTTTTGTTTGTTTGGTTTGTTTTGGTTTGGGTTTCTTTGATGATAATGATTAATATTACAATTGTCTTAAAAGTGAGGGCTTGGGGCACTGGCTGGCTCAGTCAGTAGAACATGTGACTTTTTATTTCAGGGTCATGAGTTCAAGCCCTATGCTGGGTGTAGAGATTACTTAAAATAAATAAATACTTAAGAAAAAAAGAAGTGAGGGCAAAAAGGTCATATGGTAGCTTGGTAGTTTCAGGAACCAGGTCCTTGTTTCTTCAACCCACTGACTTTTATCATGTTATCGATTCTTTATAAATGATACCATCCACCCCCTACCTATATCATCCCCAGCTAGCCAGCATCCACAAAACCCAAGGACCCGCCCAGCTGGAGCCCTTCAGTGCTTATCAGCTAACACTGAATGCCCTGTCTGCCTCCCAAACTTGGAACCCATATATCCAAAAGACTACTTCAACCTCAACCTGTCTAATCTTGTGCCCAGCAAAAATATCTTTCAAATATTAAGCCAAAATGCTTTCCCCAGATAACCAAAAACTCAAAGAATTAAGCTCCAAAACACATCAACTACAAGAAATGTCACAAGAAAATTCTTCAGGCTGAAGAAAAATGATACTAAATGAAAATCTGGATCTAGACCAAGAAATGAAGATCACCAGAAATGGTAAACATGTTATGTAAATATAAAAGACCTTTTTCTCATTTTCAAATGTCTTTAAAATATAACTGACTGCTTAACACAAACATAAAAATGTATTCGGGGGTGTATAATGTATACTGCAGAAATAAACCGTATGAAAAGAGCAGCACAAATGTGAGACGGAAGAATGATGCATGTTGTCAAGATCATACACTATGAGGGAAACATTAAAGTATTATTTGAAAGTAGAGCATAATATTGAAATATTATAAACCCTAGAGCAACCACTTTCTAATAAAAAGATAAATAAAATGGTACCATAATACACAATCCAAAGGGAGGTAGATAAATAGGAAAAAAGAGACAAAAATCAGAAGTGGAAAAAACAGAAAGTAAAATAGCAGGATGGCAGATTTAAATCCAACATTTTGAGAATGATACAATGTTACTAGATGTATCACTCTAACAACTACAATTAAAGAAGATTCAACTGTTGGAGGGTCTGGGTTTATCACCTGGTTAAGCATCTAACTCTTGATTTGGGCTGAGGTCATGACCTCGGGTCCTGAGACTGAGCCCCAAGTCAGGATCCCTGCTCAGCGGAAAGTCTGCTTTTCTCTCTCACTCTCCCTCTGTACCCTGGCTCACAAACGCACACAAGCAGTCTCTCTCTCTCTAAAATAAATCTTGGGGGCACATGGGTGACTCAGTCGTTAAGCGTCTGCCTTCAGCTCAGATCATGAACCCGGGGTGCTGAGATGGAGCCCTGCATCGGCCTCCCTGCTAGGCGGGAAGCCTGCTTCACCCTCTCCCATCCCCCGTGCCTTTGTTAACTCTCTTGCTGTCTCCCTGTGAAATAAACAAACAAAATCTTTTTTATAAATAAATAAATAAAATATTTAAAAAAAAACAGAAGATGCAACTGTAAGCCATCCACAAGAAGCCTACTTTAAAAACAGGATAGAGCTAGATGAGCCCTTCACCTGTGGAACCTGATGCTATCTCTAGGTAGATGGTGTCAGAATTGAGTTGAATTATTGGATATCCAGCTGATGTGCAGATATTGTGTGTCTATGTGAGGAACTCCCACCACCACAATATAATTAAGTCTACAAATACACACACAGGAACAGAGCTTCAAAATATATGAAATCAAACACTTTGAAGGGCAAACAGTTGATCATTTTGGAGATTTTAATATCTCTCTCATAGTAACTGATAGAAAACACATAGAACAACAACAAAAAACCAACAACACACTATCAACTAACATGTCTTAAACCAGCAGAATATTCTTTTCCAGGGCACATGAAACAATCATAAAGACATTCTTCTGAGTCTAAAAAAGTCTCAATAGAAAGGTCTAAAATCATGGAGAATATATTCTCCCAGTAGGATGTAACTAAACTAGAAAGGTATTTGGGAATATTCAAATTTGGAAACAAAACACAATTCTAAATAATAACCCATGAGTCACAGAGGAAATGACAAGAGAAATCAGAAAGTATTTTGCATAGAATGAAAACAGAACCTATCAGAATTTATGGGATACAGGTTAAGCAGTGTTTCGAGGAAAATGCTGCTACAAGAGAAGGTCCAAAACAAAATGATCTGTTCCTCAAGTAAAAAGCTAGAAAAAGAAAAAGTCAAATCAAGAGAAAACAAGAAAGAAAAAAAAAAAGAAATTAATAAAATAGAAGTGGGCTAACAAGAAAAATCAATAAATACAAAAACCCATTTTTTGGAAAAGATCAATAAGTAAGCCCCCAGGCAAATCAACACAAATCCCATAGACACTAAAAGAAAAATAAAGGAATTTTCTAAAATGTTATGAAAACAAATTTTACAATTCAGATGAATGGACAAGTTTCTTGAAAGACAGTATATGACAAAACTAACCCAAGATAAAAGAGAAAAGCTGAACAGCTCTATAGCTTTTTATTAAAATACACTGAATTTTGGCACAACATTCTGATCTTCCTCTTCCTCTGAAGGCTATACGTTCCAGGTTCAGGATGGCACTGCTGGGACCTTTAGCTTGTACAGCTGAGGCAGAAAGTCTACAGTGTGCTCTGTTTGGTAGAAGTTTGTCTTACTGTTTCTCTACTAAGAACTCTTTTTAAATGTGTTTTGTTATTGTAGCACTTTTTACAACAAAACTCTACTTGACCAGTTCCAAACTGTACAAACTGTATGAAGCTCCACCTCCCAGTGGGTTTCTTATTTCTATGTGGAATCTCCTCTCTAGCAGTGTCCTGTAAATAAAGATTAAATTCCACCCTTTTCTTTAATAAAAAAAAAAAAAAAATACACTGAATTTTGGGGCAACTGGGTGGCTCAGTGGGTTAAGCCTCTGCCTTCAGCTCAGGTCATGATAAGATCCTGGGATAGAGTCTCATAGTGGGCTCTTTGCTCAGCGGGGAGCCTGCTTCCCTCTCTCTCTCTCTGCCTGCCTCTCTGCCTACTTGTGATCTCTGTCTGTCAAATAAATAAATAAAATCTTTAAATAAAAAAATACACTAAATTTGAGCTTTTAAAAACTTACCTAGAAAGAAAACTACAGACCCAGATGACTTCACTGGTCAATTTGATTATATATTCCAAGTAAAAAACATGCCAACCCTGCACAAGTTCTTTCAGAAGGCAGAAGGGGAAAGGAATAGTTCTCAACTCATTTCATGAGGCCAATATTACTCTCACCAAAATCAGACAGTAACATCACAAAAAAGAAAACTATACTCCCATACTTCTTCATGACAACAGATGCAAAAACCCTTAATAATATTTGAGCAAATCCAGAAAAAAATTTAAAAAAATAAAATTTCACATATGAGGAATATCCCAGCAATGTAAGGTTGGTTTAATACTCCAAATCAATGTGATTCACTACACTAACTAAAAAAGAAAAACCACCACATGATCATCTCAATAAATACTATAAAAGCATCTGACAAATTTCAACACCTACTCATGATAAAAAAAGAACCACAATCCAGCAAGCAAAGGATCTTCCTCAATCTATAAAGGCTATTTATCTACAAAAAGCCTACAGTTAACATCATACTTAATATGGTGAAAGACTAAATGCCTTCTCCCTCAGATAAGGAACATGGTAAGATATCTGCACTAATGCAATCAGGCAAGAGAAGAAATAAAAGGCATACAGACTGGAAAAAGGAAGTTAAACTGCCTTTACTTGCAGATAACATGATTGCATCTGTATGTAAATACTAAAAAAACTGCAAAAGACTATCAGAACTAATAAATGAATGAAGCAAAGTCACCCAATACAAGGTGTATATAAAAATCAAATGCATTTCCATAAAGACCTAAATAGCCAAACAATCTGAAAAAGAAGGAACAATGTTAAAGGAGTTATACTATCTGACTTAAAGAATTATTATAAAGCTAGATTTGTTAATAAAGTGATATCGGCGGAAGACTAGACATAAAGATCAATGCAACAGAATAAAATGTAAAACACACACACAGGGGCACCTGGGTGGCTCGGGCGTTAAGCATCTGCCTTTGGCTCAGGTCATGATCCCAGGGTCCTGGGATTGAGCCCTACGTTGGGCTCCCTGCTCTTCGGGTAGCCTGCTTCTCCCTCTTCCACTCCCCCTGCTTGTGTTCCCTCTTTCGCTGTCTGTCAAATAAATAAACATAAAATCTTAAAAAAAAATTTTAGAAAAAGAACAGACACAAAGTTAAGTGTTTTTGACAAAGGTGTCCAGGTAATTCAATGGGAGGAAAAAAACCCTTTTCAACAAATGATGCTAAAACAAATGAGTATAATATTTTAAAAAGGAAAAGAAAAAAACACTTGAGTAGATATTTTATAACAAAAGAAACAGGCAGGGGTGCCTGGGTGGCTCAGTCAGTTAAGCATCTGCCTTCAGCTCAGATAATGATCCCAGGGTCCTGGGATTGAGGCCCACAAAGGGAAATCCATACTCAGCAGGGAGCCTGCTTCTTCCTCTCCTCCCCACTCATGCTCTCTGTCACTATTTCTGTCTTTCTCTCTCTAATAAATAAACCTTAAAAAAAAATATAGACATAGCAAATAAGCAAGATGAACTTTAATGCAAATTAAAACTACAATTAGATACCACAATACTTGCAACTAGTATACATATATATATATATGCCTAAAATTTAAAAACTGGCATACCAAATGTTGCTGAAAATGTAGAACAAATGGTTATGTGCTAGGCAGAATTCTAAGATAGTCCCCTCTGAAATTCCCAACCCTAGGTATACAAACATCTTTTCCCAGTTATTCAAATAATAATCTAGGTACTGGCTCAAAGGGATTTTGTACATGTAATTTAAGTTCTATATCAGTTGACCTTAGGATAACATTATTAGGGTGGACCTGTTCTAATCTCAAGAGCTCTTTTAAAAAAGCAAAGAGGGGAAGTAAGAGATTCAAACCATGAGAATTCAAGACCAGGGAGTAAACCACATGCTACCGAGTGCAGGCAGCTTCTTCTAAAGGCTGAGTGTAGCCTCCAGCTGACAGTGAACAAGGAAACAGAGATCTCAATCCTACAACAGCAAGAAACTGAATTCTGCCAATAACCTAAATGAGCCTGGAAACAGATTCTTCCCCAAAACCTCCAGACAAGAGCTCACTCTGGTCAACACCTGGACTTCAGCCTTCTGATTCCCTGAAGACAGACCCCATTTGAACTTTGACTTACAGAACTATGAAATAATAAATAGGTGCTGTTTTAAGCCACCTGTTTTAAGGTAATTTGTAACACAGCAACAGTAATTAACACCCAGACATACAGTATATGTGGCTAAAAGTAAAAATGTCAACATAACATATGTTGGTGAAGATATGGAAAAAATGAAATTTTTATATATTGCTGGTGGAAACCCCAAATGACACAGCCATTTTGGAAGAGTTTGACGGATTCTGAATAGTAAGTTTCATATAACATTCAGAAATGAAAACATGTCCATGCAAAGATTTGTACACATGTCCACAGAAGCTCTGTTAACAGCCCAAATAAGAAGCAATCTAAATGTCCATCAACTGTCAAATGGATAAACTGTGGCGTATCCAGACAATGGAGTACTACTCAGGAAAAGGAAAAGTCAACTTATACACACAACATAAATGAATCTTGAGGCGCCTGGGTGGCTCTGTCGTTAAGGATCTGCCTTCAGCTCAGGTCTGATCCCAGGATCCTGGGACTGAGCCCCCCGCATCAGGCCCTGCTCAGCAGGAAGCTTGCTTCTCCCTCTCCCACTCCCCCTGCTTGTGTTCCCTCTGTCATTGTGTCTCTGTCAAATAAATAAATAAAATCTTTTTTAAAAAAATAAAAAATGAGTGAATCTCAAAAGCAGCAAGTGAAAGAAACCAGGTACAAAAGGTTACATGCTGCATGATCCCATTCATAAATAGTACAGTTACCAAAAGATCAGGGGTTGCCAGGGGTTAAGAGGGTCAGTGAAAAGGGGTAGCAGGTAACATTTTAGGGTGACAGAAATGTTCTACACATCTTGATTGTTGTGGTGCTTACAAAACTATACATCTGTCAAGACATGTTAACTGCACACTTAAAATTGGTTAATTTTATTATATGTAAGTTATACCTCAATAAAGCTTTTTTTCCCCCCGAATTTATTTGAGTGAGAGAAAGAGTGTGTGCATGATGCTCGGGTGGAGGGGAGAGAATCTCAAGCAGATTCCCCACTGAATGTGGAGCCCCACACAGGGCTCGATCTCATGGCCCATGAGATCACAGCCTGAGCGGAAACCAAGAGCTGGACACTCAACTGAGCCACCCAGGCGCTCCTAAAGCTTGTTTTTAAAAACTCAGTAGGAGTCTCAAGTATAATGGAATTGCTTCGTAACTCATAGATTTAAATTCCTACTTTTTTTATTTGAAATATCTCATCGCTTTCTTTAAAATAGTAAATTTCCTGTCATACTATTATTCATAATCAAAGTATATAGATTTTTGTTTTTATAACTTACACACTCATTTCAAGGTAGCAAATTATGTATTTTTCAGACAATGTCATGAGAAACCAGAAACTTATAATCTTGATCCTTATAATTCTTTCATCCTTTACTTAGTCCTCTTCTCATATCTCTAATTCCATGAAGGCAGTAATTGTTTTATTATCTTTTGATATTCCTTGCCAGATTTAACACTGTCCTTAACTTATGTAAGGAAGTATTTTAGAGGTACAGCCTTAAGGAAGTAAATCCTAAATCCAGACAGCCTTAAGGAACTTGGTTTAAGTTGCATGTTAAGCATCAATGTATTACATAACATGGTTAGATTAAGGACATATTAAGAGATTCAGTAAATTCTTTTAAAAATTCAGTTATTAAAGAACTTTAGATTTCTGCTTTCCTTAATAGTGAGTATCTATTAAGCATCTGGATCTCCATACACTTTAAATAAGCAAGCAGTACTCTAATACATAAGTAGTATTTATAGTTCCCAAGAAGAGCCTATAACCAAATAAGACAAGTTGTCACCTCTTAAAGTCTCCTAAAGATAAATGTCTACATAATCTGACAGCAGGCCCTTCAAAAATAGTCTAAACTTTACAGCATGCATCTATAAAATTTATTTTTATTCTCTCACATCTAGACATTTCAAGATCAAAGTAACTCTAAACAAAAGTAGATAAGAGAGATCCAAAAATACTTTATTTCCAGAAAATTTTAGAAATTATATTTCTATTCCTCCTGATTTAATGTGTATCAAAATTGATAATCATAAAACAGTAAATTTTAAAAATACTAAAAATATGGACTTGAAAGTTAGAATACAAATGTTTTCATCTGCTGAAAGATAAAGTTTGCCCACTTCCCACAGTTAATGTAATTTTTATAAGGAAATCAATTTCTAGGGTAAAAATCACTGACCATCTTAATGCTCCAGGACAGATATTCCTTAATTTCAGAAGTATAAAACAAGGTGTGAAACTGGGGATAGATAAATTTGGGTGAAAGAAAGTGGAAAGATCAAAGGACAGAAGCAAGAGATAAAAATTGCTGGTTATCAGCAGACTTCAAGGACTCTTCCAAGTCTCTGCATCAAGCTGAGTTCACGAGTACCCCTCCCTCTAGACACTGATTTCTCCATGCAGGAAATAAGAAAATTTGACTAGATGATTTCAAGGGGTCCTTCCAGCTATGTTTTGGGTTTGTGGTGGGTTTTGTTTTTTGTTGTTGTTGTTGTTGTTGTTTTGTTTTTTTTTTGGACTACTAATGAAGATGCTACAAGGGGAGGGAGGAAGAACGGGAGTGAGACACAAATACAATGTCAAGAAATGCCTTCAAGCATCCTGTTGGTCCAGGAGACAAAAGTTTCCCAAAGAGTATGCTTAACTTTGTATTATGTTCTTTTGTAGGCCAGTAAACAATCAGTATAAGAAAAGGAAAGGCAGGGGTACCTGGGTGGCTGAGTCAGTGAAGTCTCTGCTTTCAGCTCAGGTCATGATCCCAGAGTCCTGGGATAGAGCCCCACATCAGGCTCCCTGCTCAGAGGATAGTCTGCTTCTCCCTCTCCCTCTGCACCCCCCACCCACCCCGCCCATGCTCTTCTGAGAGAGAAGAGCACTCTCTATCTCAAATAAACAAAATCTTAAAAAAAGAAAAAAAAAAAGGCAATGAATCTCAGAGGCAGAGTTGTTAGCAATACAAATCAAACATGACCTTGGTTACGGCAACAAATCTGGCACCAGGAATCTTGTGGATACTCTATAAAAATTAGTTATGATGCTATCATATGGCAGAAATGTTCATTAACACAGTAGGCCATTATTAAACAGTGACTAGTTTTCCAACAGGAGTCAATAACATCTATACTTGTCAAATTATTTTAGGAGGAAAACAAAACCCTAAAATTTTCTAGACTGATAAATGTTGCCAAAATTATACTCCGTAACTTCACCTAGCCAATGTTTGAGGGTACATAATATGTTAACTATTTTAAAGACCCTACTGCATAAAAATATAAAGACCCTACCACCACATGATGGGGCCTGAAATAGTGATACATATTATTCAATCTCACAGTTTAAAATGTGTCCATTAAATAGTATCTAACCTAACCAATCCTATTTGTCTTTTCCACCCAAAAATAACCATGATTTTTGTATGTTTATCTTGTATCCTACAATCTTGCTGAACTCATTTACTAGTTCTATTTTTTTGTTGTAGATTTCCCAGAATTTTCTATATAGACAATCGTGTCATCTGCAAATAGGGAGTTTTCTTCCTTTCCAATCTGTATGCCTTTATTTTTTTCTTGCCTTATTCCAGTGGGTAGTTTTATCACTATGTTCAAAGACTGGTGAGAGCAGGTTTACCTTGTTACTGATCCTATAGGAAAAGCATTCAGTCTTTGCCGTTAAGTATAATGTTACCCATAGCTTTATATAGATATTCCTTATCCAACTAAGTTAGTTCCCCCATACATATTTATTTTTTTAAAGAAACTATGAATGGGTCCTGAATTTTACTAAGTGCCATTTTCCATCAAATTATGTGATCATGTAATTTTTCTTTAGCTGTTAATACAGTGGTTTATATATATTGAGTTTCAAATGGTGAACCAGCTGTGTATCTGTGCAATGACACATACTTGCTAATGGTATTCAATTTTTTTCCCATACTGCTTAATTCTCTTTACCATTTTCTTAAAACTTCTGCATTACACTGATATGGGTAAATTGATAGTTTTTGTACTGCTTTTTGGATGGGGTATCAAGGTAATGGGGACTTTTCAGATTATTTCATTCATATTGGGTGAAGGGTAGCAGTATGTATTTTTCAAGGAACTGGTCCATTATATCAAAGTTGTCAAAATTATGTATGAGTTGTTCATCGTACTCCATGTTATCTTTTCCTTGTCTGAAGGGTCCATGGTAATACCCTACACATCATTCCTGATACTGATAACTTGTTTCCTCTTCTAATCCTCCTAGTCTTTGTAGAGGTTTGTCAATTTATTTATCTTTCCAAAGAATCAGCTCTTTATTTCATTGATTTTCTGGTTTTTGTCTTCAACTCCACTGATTTCTGTTTTTATCTTTATTTCCTTCTTGCTTGCTTTGGATAGATCTTGCTTTTTTTTTTTTTTTTTTTTTTTTTTTTTTTTTTTTTTTTTTTTTTTTTTTTTTTTTTTTTTTTTTTTTTTTTTTTTTTTTTTTTTTTTAAGATTTTATTTACTTATTTGGGAGAGAGAGAGTGTAAATGAGATTGAGAACACAGGCCGGTGGGGAAAGGCAGAGGGAGAGGGAGAAGCAGACTCCCCACTGAGCAGGGAGCCCAATGTGGAGCTATTCCCCAGGACCTCGGATCATGACCTGAGCTGAAGGCAGATGCTTAACCAGCTGAGCCACCCAGGCGCCCCTTGATTTTGCTTTTTTTTTTTTTCTTCTTCAGGGTCTTGAAATGGGAGCTCAGATTTACACTTTTTTCCTCTTTTCTAAAATGTGCATATAGTGCTGTAAGTTTCCTTCTCAGCACAGCTTTACCTACATCCCACAAATTTCAGTAAGTTGTATTTTTTTTTTAATTTATGTATTTAAGAGAGAGAGCGAGAGGGAGGGAGGGAGACAGAGAGAGCACAGCAGGGGAGAGGCAGAGGGAAAAGCAGGCCCCCCGCTGAGCATGGAGCTGGATGTAGGACTGGATCCTAAGACCCCAGGATTGTGACCAGAGCTGAAGGCAGATGCTTGAGGAACAGAACCACCCTGCTGCCCTCAGTGGGCTGTATTTTTTTTTTTCCCCACTATAGTTATTCTCCAGTGCACGGAAACATAGAAAATACTTATTAATAAGTATTTTTGAATTATCACTGAAATATGCTTTTATAATTTACAAAGTAAATCCCTTTTTGTAATTTCTTTGAAAAAATGTATTACGTTCCAAACAACTGTTATATGAACTTTAAACATAGTCCATTTGCTGATTAATCTTCCTTTTTATGCCAACCCAAAATTTTCCAGGACTGAAACTGAGTATATGTCTAAAAAGTTAAGAATGATATCTTAACAAAGTGTTTGGTCCACTGTAAGCAATTAATGAAAAGGATTTAAGAATAAGATTTCATTCCCAAAGGTGTAAGACACCTCTCAAGTAGCAACAGACACATGATAAAAGCTTTATTAAAGCAGAGATCTTTCTGAAAGTGTAGGTTTGCAAAAACAAACAAAAACCTGCTGGCTTTTTTCATCTGGTTTGACTTCTAACAATTACATTATTTTCATCAAAATAAGACAATTCTTTACATAAAGGCCTAATATCCTTCAGACATTTCAGGTGCACTAATTTCAATTTCAGTAACTACCTTAGTTCAAACTAAACATGCAGTACAATAAATGATACTCTGTCTAGTTCTCATGGACTTTTTAAAAGGTAAAAGCTGAGGAAGAAATATTTAAAAGTTAGTTTTATAAATATAGATATGTATGGAATAAAGGAAAGTTTACCAAATACAAAAAAAAAATGAAATCACATTTAGGTGTGGGGCATTCTCTTAGAGACTTTACATACATTATCTCATTCATCTTCCAAACAATCTCCCAGGTAGATAGTGTCTAGAATATTTTCTGTCTAGCCTTTTACAGAAATAGTTTTCCAACTCCTTCCTTCACCTGAAGAACTGTAAGGCAAAGGATATCCTTTGGAAGGAAGCAGACTTTTGGTTATGGTAAACTAGGTAGAGAAAATATTTTTGTGAAGAGGCTGACAACACAGGGTTATAGCTACATACTGGTGAGGGAGAAAATACAGTATAACATCAAAAATCAGATATAATTTTCACTGCCATCAGTAATCACTGACTTCTCAGAATACCAAATAAAATACTGAAATGTTTTTTACTACATAAGGCCTAGTGTCTGGTGACAGAAGGTAAACTAGGGACAGTTTATAAGAACTGCCTTGAAGGGGCACGTGGGTGGCTCAGTGGGTTAAGGCCTCTGCCTTCGGCTCAGGTCACGATCCCAGGGTCCTGGGATCGAGCCCCACATCGGGCTCTCTGCTCCGCGGGGAGCCTGCTTCCTCCTCTCTCTCCCTGCCTGCCTCTCTTGCCTACTTGTGATCTCTGTCAAATAAATAAATAAAATCTTTAAAAAAAGAAAAAGAAAAAAAAGAACTGCCTTGAAGGAAGGTGGTCAAAAGATACAAACTTCCAGTAATAAGGGAAGTATTAGGGATATAATGCACAACGTGATGATGACTAGAGCAAACTCTGCTATTTAACATGTAGGAAAATTATTAAGAGTTCTCATCACAAGGAGAAAAAATTTTTTCTCCTCTTTTTACTGTATTTATATGAGACCATGGATGTTAAATGAACCTATCATGTCAATCATTTCATAATATGCA
>PISX010026917.1:0-23730 GCA_004024625.1 Mellivora capensis | reverse complement strand
GAAAATATGCAACCAAGAATACTTTATCCAGTTAAGATGTCATTCAAAATAAGAGTGATAAAATACTTCCAGGAAAAACAGGGCCAAAAAGATTTTGTGATCACCAAAGCAGCCCTACAAGAAATATCTAAAGGGAGTCCTCTAAGCAAAGAGAGAGCCCAAAAGGAACATAGACCAGAAAGGAATAGAGACAATATACCTTAGTATACCTTACAGTATACTAAGTCACCTTACAGGCAATACAATGGCACTAAATTCATATCTTTCAGTAGTTACCCTGAATATAAATGGGCTAAATGGCCCAATCAAAAGACACAGGGTATCAGATTGGATAAAAAAGCAAAACTCATCGATATGCTGTTTGCAAGAGACTCCTTTTAGACCTGATGATACCTCCAGATTTAAAGTGAGTGGGTGGAAAACCATTTATTATGCTAATGGACATCAAAAGAAAGTGAGGGTGGCAATCCTTATATCAGACAAGTTAGATTTTAAACTAAAGACTGTAATAAGAGATGAGGAAGGATACTATATTAGAATTAAAGGGCCTATCCAACAAGATCTAACAGTTGTAAATATTTATACCCCTAAATGGGAGCAGCCAATTATATAAGCAAATTAATAACAAAATCAAAGAAACACATCAATAGTAATACAATAATAGTAAAGGACTTTAACACCCCCCGCACTGTAGTGGACAGATCACCTAAGCAGAAGATCAAAAAGGAAATAACAGCTTTGAATGACACACTAGGCCAGATGGACCTCACAGATATACTCAAAACATTCCATCCCAAAGCAACAGAATACACATTCTTCTCAAGTGCACATGGAACATTCTCTAGAGTAGATCACATCCTGCGTCACAAATCGGGTCTCAACCAGTACCAAAAGATTGGGATCATTCCTTGCGTATTTTCAGACCACAATGCTTTGAAACTGGAACTCAATCACAAGAGGAAAGTTGGAAAGAACTCAAATACGTTGAGGCTAAAGAGCATCCTGCTAAAGAATGAATGGGTCAACAAGAAATTAAAGAAGTAAAAAATCTATGGAAACAAATGAAAATTAAAACACAACTGTTTGAATTCTTTGGGATGCAGCAAAGGAGGTCCTATGAGGGAAGCATATAGCTCTACAAGCCTTTCTCAAGAAACAAGAAAGGTCTCAAATACATAACCTAACCTTACACCTAAAGGAGCTGGAGAGAGCACAGCAAAGAAAGCCTAAACCCAGCAGGAGAAGAGAAATCATAAAGATCAGAGTAGAAATCAATGAAATAGAAACCAAAAGAAAACTAGAACAGATCAATGAAACTAGGAGCTAGTTCTTTGAAAGAATTAGTAAGATTGATAAACCACTGGCCAGACTTATCAAAAAGAAAAGAGAAGGGACCCAAATAAATAAAATCATGAATGAAAGAGGAGAGATCACAACCAACACTAAAGAAATACTAACAATTATAAGAACATATCATGAGGAACTATATGCCAACAAATTAGACAGTCTGGAAGAAATGGATGCATTCCTTGAGATGTATACCAAAACTGAACCAGGAAGAAATAGAAAGTCTGAACAGACCCATAACCAGCAAGGAAATTGAAGCAGTAAGCAAAAATCTCACAAGAAATGAGTCTAGGGTCAGATGGCTTCCCAGGAGAATTCTACCAAACATTTAAAGAAAAATTAATACCTATCCTTCTGAAGCTATTTCAAAAAATCAAAATGGGAGGAAAACTTCCAAACTTTTTTTTTTATAAGGCCAGCATTACCTTGATCAAAACCAGGCAAAGACCCCATCAAAAAGGGGAATTACAGACCAGTATCCCTGATGAACGTGAACGCAGAAATTCTCACCAAAATATTAGCAATAGAATTCAACAGTACATTAAAAGGATTATTCACCACAACCAAGTGGAATTTATTCCTGGACTGCAAGCTTGGTTCAACATCTGCAAATCAATCAATGTGATACACTACATAAATAAAAGAAAGGATAGGAAGCATATGATCCTGTCAATAGATTAAAAAAAAAAAAAAAGCATTTGACAAAGTACAGAATCCTTTCTTGATTAAAACTTCTCAGTGTAGGGATAAAGGGAATATACCTCAATATCATAAAAGCCATCTATGAAAAACCCACAGCAAATATTCTCAATGGGAGAGAGCTGAGAGCTTTTTCCCTAAGGTTAGGAACACGGCAGGGATGTCCACTATCACCACTGCTGTTCAAATAGTATTAGAAGTCGTAGCCTCAACAAACAGACAACCAAAAGTAAAAAAAGACACCAGAATTGGCAAAGAAGAAGTCAAACTCTCACTCTTTGCAGATGACATGATACTTCACATAGAAAGCCCAAAAGACTCCACCTAAAACTGCTAGAACTCATACAGGAATTCAGTACAGTGTCAGGCTATAAAATCAGTGCACAGAAATTAGTTGCACATCTATACACCAACAATGAGACAGAAGAAAGAGAAATTAAGGAGTTGATCCTGTTTATAATTGCACCCAAAAACACAAGATACCTAGGAATAAATCTAACCAAGGAGGCAAAGGATCTGTACTCAGAAAACTATAGAATACTCATAAGAGAAAATGAGGAAGACACAAAGAAAGTGAAGAATATTCCATGCTCATGGGTTGGAAGAACAAATATTGTTAAAATGTCTATGCTACCTAGATCAATCTACACCTTCAGTACAATCCCTATCAAAATACCATCAACTTTTTTTCACAGAACTGGAACAAATAATCCTAAAATTTGTATAGAACCAGAAAAGACTCTGAATATCCAAAGGATTGTTGAAAAAGAAATCCAAAGCTGGTAACATCACAATTCTGGATTTCAAACTCCACTACAAAGTTGTAATCATCAAGACAGTATGGTACTGGCACAAACACAAACACATAGATCAATGGAACAGCATAGAGAACCCAGAAATGGACCCTCAACTCTGTGGTCAACTAATCTTTGACAAAGCAGGAAAGAATATCCAGTAGAAAAAAGACAGTCTCTTCAACAAGTGGTGTTGGGAAGGTGTTCCCTTCTGCATGAGAAAAGCCACATGCAGAAGAATGAAACTGGACCGCTTTCTCACTCCATACCTAAAGACAAATTCAAAATGGATGAAAGACCTAATTGCGAGGCAGAAATCCAACAAAATCCTAGAAGAGAACACAAGCTGGAACCTCTTTGACCTTGGCCCTTGGCTGCAGCAACTTCTTGCTAGACACGTCTCCAAAAGCAAGGGAAACAAAGGCAAAAATGAACTGTTGGGATTTCATCAAGATCAAAAGCTTTTGCACAGCAAAGGAAACAGTCAACAAAACCAAAAGACAACTGACAGAATGGGAAAAGATATTTGTAAATGACATATCAGATAAAGGGCTAGTATCCAAAATCTATAAAGAACTTATCCAACTCCACACCCAACGAACAAATAACCCAATCAAGAAATGTGTAGAAGGCATGAACATACATTTCTGCAAAGAAGACATCCAAATGGCCAACAGACAGATGAAAAATGCTCATCATCACTCGGGATCAGGGAAATACAAATCAAAACCACAATGAGATATCAGGGAAATACAAATCAAAACCAGTCAGAATGGCTAACATTAACAAGTCAGGAAATGACATGCTGACAAGGATGCAGAGAAAGGGGAACCCTGGCTGGTGCAGCCAGTGCAGCCACTCTGGAAAACAGAATGGAGTTTCCTCAAAAAGTTGAAAAAGTTTATAGCTGCAGTGTCCACAGTAGCCAAATTATGGACAGAGCCCAGATGTCCATTGATAGATGAATGGATAAAGATGTGGTACACACACACACACACACACACAATGTTATGTAACCATCAAAAATGAAATCTTGCCATTTGCAGCTACGTGGATAGAATAGAGGGTATTATGCTAAGTGAAATAAGTCCATCAGAGAAAGACAATTATCATATGATCTCACGGATATGCAGAATTTAAGAAACAATGCAGAGGATCATAGGGAAAGAGAGAGAAAATGAAACAAGATGAAACCAGAGAGGGAGACAAACCATAAGAGACTCTTAATCTTTGGAAACAAACTGAGGGTTGCTGGAAGGGAGGGGGAATGGGGTGGCTAGATGATGGACATTGGGGAGGGTATGCATTGTGGTGAGCACTGGGTGTTGTGTAAGACTGATGAATCACAGACCTGTACCCCTGAAACAAATAATGCATTATATGTTAATTTAAAAGGGTAAACAAATAAAAATAAATACATGCAGAGCCTGTAGGATCATTTGGTCCCAGAGTTACACAAGGGAATTGCAGACCAGGGAAGTTTTAGATTACATGACCTTCAAAGTCCTTTCCATCTCAAAGTATTTATTATTCCATGATTCTCTACTTGATAAGTTCTCAGGTTCAGCTTTTATTTGCATAGGGTGATACCTGTAGATAAGGCATAAAATCTATCTTATTCTAACAAATTTAAGTTAGAATTTAATTTGATTTTCTGAGTCTTTAGGGAAATATATCTTAGAGTTCAAAACATATATCTATACTGTCTGTATGGAATTCTTAATTTCTTGGTATTGCATGCATTCAGTTCCTTTATAATTCTTTCATTGTTTCCTCCTTTCAACCAATTGCTTCTGCTTATATGCAGTTTATCTTTTAGATCATTTTTCCATGCTTGTGTTTCCAGCTTTTCCCAAAGAATAATTATTAAATCATTAGGTCATAACATTGGATGAGGTTTACTGAATGGCAATTTTTTGAAAAATTTCTCCCAGAGTCTTGGTTGGTTTATTGACTAAAGCAAAGCAGGTGGTTTGCTACTAATGAAATAAGGTAGGCTAAGCATCTGGAAATGTTCTAGCAGGAGGAGCCAATGGCCTTGTTTTCTAAAGGTCCCAGGTCTCCTATCACTCACCTCCAGTCTTGCTAGGGCATAGGAGAATCAGGATTGATGACTGCTTCATAATTCTGGGCTGCAGCCTTTCATCTGAGATCTTCTGTTTGGAAAGTCTCTTCAAATGTTTTCTTAGCCTCAAGGGAAAAATTTCTCTCAGAGATACCTCACTTTGATCAAAAGCATTCACAAATCCCCTTTTCATTTTTCTCTACCAATTAAGGTCCTCTTTGCTGGGCAGAATAAACTCATAAACATGTTTCCACTGGCTTATTAGAAAATTCACTTTAGCTAGAAGAGTCAAAGTTGCTCATATGGGAAGACCCTAGGGAGCTAGGAAAAGGTTATTTTTCTCCAAAGAGTTCAAAACCTATAATTTAATTTTCCTCTGGTTTTGACCACACTCAGATTTTTGCTGACTTTATAGTATAGCATAGCCTATCTATTTCAGTTAGAGATTGGTCTCTGTTGTTCCCATTTAATTAGAAATTTCTAAATTGTTGCTATCATTTTGTTTTGTGCATATGTGTAAAACCTTTTCATAATTATGATTTTAAAATATTCCATTTATTTAATTCCAAATAACATTATTTCAAAGATGTCTCTTTCATATTAATAGATTTTTTAGAGGAAAAAAAACTTCCTTGATGGATGTATATATTGACCATAAGACTATTCTAATTTCAGAAACACTGGTTGCAAAACAGATATGCTCTTGGAATTGAGATATGATATTAATGATCATTTCACTTGACTTACTCCATTTGTGGGGTTCATCATTTTTTAATATTCTTCTATCTATTCTTCATTCATCCATCCAAACCACAGTCAATGAGAAGAGTAGTCTTAAACTCTTGCTAGGCACAGGACAAGGAAAACTACCTGGAAACAGTTAGCATTTTGAATTTGTAAAACAAGCTATTTATCATATGTCCTAATCCAGCTTATTTCTTTAAAGACTTTGGTATTTTTCTCTTAGTATTTTAAAATTCAACTTGAAAAAAATATAAATTATATGGTGGCTGTCTCATCTAATCTGCACCACCTCCATTCTTCTGTTTATATTCCCCCTTCAATCTAAACAGTCTCTAATACTTTGCAGCAACTGACTTTATATCTATTACAACCTGCCATGCTACAAGTCATCATAGGGTGGCATGATTATGGTGGCAAAGATTTGAAAATAAGAAACTAGTCTGCTTAAAATATTCAAAAAATAAGAGAATGACTAGCATCCATTTAAAAAAAAACAGGTGTTTATGAAATAACAACTAAATGATGATGAAATCAGAATGTACAGATACAAAAGAAAAAACCAATTAAAATTATCTAAATGTGTAGTCATTTGGATTCTTTTAAAATTTCAACAGAGAGAATTAATAGTCAAAAAGAATACCATCAAAGAGAGGCTTTAAGAATTGGAATCTGTAAATTAGGAAATCGTAGAAAAGGAAAAAAAAAAGAATTGAAAATATTGATGATTTTGAAATAAGAAGCTTTGTTATACATCACTAAGTAGTTCCAGTAGGAGCAAGCAGAGAGATAGTTGCTGAATATTTCTAGAATTAAGGCAAGGCATGAGTATTCATATTCAAAAAAGTTCAAAGGATGCCAAGCAAGATGACCTTTTAAAAACTTCGTCCTATGTTTACGTTAAGGTGAAGCTAAAGAATATCAAGAACAAAATGTTTGCCTTTTAGAATGAGGAGATAGGAAATAACACTGATGATTCCCTTAATTACCAGAGGTTTATTCTTGCATTACATTATAAGAAAACTTTCTTCTTTATTGGTTTAGTTGTTTGCCTGCTGTCACTTCCCATGTAGTCATTGTGCTGCCCTCCAGCTCACGTTAGTTTGCTACTGTCTTTTTGCTGTTTACTAGACAACCCCAAAACTGTATTTGTTAAGAAACTTTGTAAATAACAAATAAGAATAGTCTGTGAGACAGAGGATTGGATTCAAAACAGCATATACTACTGCTATAATAACAATAGCTTACCTTTATAGGATGTTTTCTATCTACCAAAAGCTCATAAGGTTTTTTTCATTTAATCTTCATAATATCCTTGTGAGGCTCATACAACTATATCATCCCCATTTCCAGATGAGGACCCTGAGACTTAGTTAGAGAGGCTGAAGTCATTTGCCCAAGATCATGCAGCTTTAACTAGTGTGGTCAGTGGTGCATCCTAGATTTTAAGTCAGTCAAATTCAGAGCCCAGGTTCTTAATGACTATTCTGTGATGCCTTCTTTTATCTAAAAGAGAAGCCTTTAAGAAAGCTAATGGGACTTCCAGCAGTCTTTCTCAGCAGACTTTCTCCTGTGAGATTGTGTCCTAGAACATGGACAGTGATGGAATTCTGATCCTCCTTACATAGTGATTCGTTGTTTTATAGAAGTTGCACTTTTTCAGATCACATGTGGCCAGCATCATCCAGGCTGAGTAATCATAAGTACTCTCTCAGCCAGTCTAGTTATCCCCTATGATATGTTTCTGGGGAACCCAAAACCCTTCAGGCTCCTGAGGCATAGAACTTATTTGCCATTTATAGAGCCCGAAGAATTTGCTATTGCCAGAACTTGAAGGTCTTCCCAAGCTGCCCAGTAGATTCTAACAGAGGAGCATTTCTTTTTTTACTCTCATGTTTTTCCCTTGAAAGCAGATGCTGGTTCTACTTTTGAACTTTATACAGTTGGGTTGAGAAGACAGGTTGAGCTTCTGATGGATAGTCAGACTTTCTTGGTCTTTAGGCAAGCCCTTTGGACAATGGACTAGCTTCCTTGATTGTAGCTACCCGATGGCAATTCTCCACAAAGGTTTTCCTACATTAGGAGAGGATGGTGGAGGTCGCATGGAAGGACAGTATAAGGAAACATATCCACCAAAGAAGCAGTTTATTTCTAAATTTCCACTGAGAAGTTAAGGGGAAAGGTAGTCTTCTGCTAACTCTGTATGAATTAAGGTTTTAGATATGGCAGAATTTCTTCAGAAACTGAAAGCCAGTAATTCAACCAAAGAATAAGGAGAATAGCAAGCCTAGTAATTATTGATGAGGTCACAGAGTTGACTAGTCCTACAGCCTATGGGTCTGACTTAGATCCTCTGCTCTGCAAGTTAAAAAGTCTGTGACTGGGGATACCTCAATGAAGTCATCTTATTTTAGCTACTGCATTTATAAAATTAATGTAATCATAAACATTGATTTCTTGGGAAGATTGGGAAAATTAATGTTGAAACTTTTTAAGCACCTCAAAGCACAGTTTACTTGTTATTAACCTGAAGTTTTTGTTTTAGAATAATACAATTGGGATGCCTGGGTGGCTCAGTGGGTTAAAGCCTCTGCCTTCGGCTCAGGTCATGATCCCAGTGTCTTGGGATCGAGTCCCACATCGGGCTCCTTGCTCGGCAGGGAGCCTGCTGCTCCCTCTGCCTCTGCCTGCCACTCTGTCTGCCTGTGCTCGCTCTCTCGCTCTCTCTCTGACAAATAAATAAAATCTTTAAAAAAAAAATAGAATAATACAATTGGTCTGCAATTCTTCGACTTTACTTCCCAGGACTGTACATACTCTATATACATACACACACCTATATATTTCTCTTGAAGCCTGAGAATCTTGGCCCCTTCAGCTATAACGAGCTTTGCAGCACTTTGATCTATTGCTATATTCCCACTGTAGAGTTACCTCCGTTCCATTTCCCAGGTAGCCTGCTGCTACCTAGCTCAGCCTCCAGTCATCTGTACATTTTGCCAAGTGTATCTGATGTCTAAAGGGTTGGGTAAAGGCCTGAGATAAGCCTGGGTGCATACTGACAACCTGTACTTGGAAGGAGCCTTTAAAATTGTGCTGTTTCTTTCAATGCCGGACCAAGTGGAGTGAAAAAAATTCTCATGGTTCTTGGGGATATTTATGGAGCATCTACTCTTAACCTCATCCCTCTGCTAGGTAATATTATTTTCTTGATAACTGTGATCACTATGACCTATGATATGTGCGCCTGTCTTTATTACTCAGACTTAAAAAGGATTTTGGTGTATGTTGAAAAGCAGTAGACTATGGACTCTGGGAAACAAACTGAGGGTTTTAGAGGGGACCAGGGCAGGAGGATGGGTGAGCCTGGTGATGAGTATTAAGGAGGGCATAGATTGCATGGAGCACTGGGTGTTATATGCAAACAATGAATTATGGAACTCTGCATCAAAAACTAATGATGTGGGGCACCTGGGTGGCTCAGTGGGTTAAAGCCTCTGCCTTCGGCTCAGGTCATGATCCCAGGGTCCTGGGATTGAGCTCTGCATCGGACTCTCTGCCCCCCGGGGAGCCTGCTTCCTCCTCTCTCTCTGCCTGCCTCTCTGCCTACTTGTGATCTCTCTCTCTCTCTCTGTCAAATAAATAAATAAAATCTTTAAAAACAAAACAAAACCAAAAAAAACTAATGATGTACTGTAGGGTGACGAACACAACACTACTAAAAACAAAAGAAAAACAGCAAAATTGAATATAGAATACTAGAGATGGAATTACATTTTGGAATTAACCATGCTGACATCTTTTCCTTAATCCTCCTAATTCATTTTTATCATGTGAAATCCAAGGCCATTCTTTGATATGTTAGCAATAAGTCTGGGGATTAAGAAGGACAGATAGTGAAGTCACAGGATTCGATTCAAAATATGTGAAAGAATTCCAATGAAATTATAATCAATAATATCATTAATACATAAAACATTCAAACAAACCAATAAGAAAAAATCCCCAGGAATAATAAATAAATTGGCAAAGGCTCAAAATATGTAGTTCACAATCAAGTTGAAAATGTTAAATTCCAGTTCTAATCAAATACATGTAATTCCAAACAATGAGATAACATCTTTTGCCTTCTACATTAGTGATTTAAAAACACAGAATACTTCCTGGTAAGAGCACAGCAAACAGGTATTTTTGTGTACTGTTTATGGAGATATAACTTAATACCAACTATTTGCATAGCAATTTGGCAATATGTATCAAGAGCCTTAAAATTACCTGTCGAGTAATTCTATTTCTCATAACCTATCCTCAGAAAAATTAAAATATCTAAAAAAGTTTTATGTTTGAAACCAGTCATTATAATGTTGTTTGTAATGTTAAATGTTGGAAATAAATGAAAAAGTATATCCCTTGAAGGACAGTTAAATCATGCTTTGTCCCAATGGACTATTTTGCAGCCCAATATAAATACAATTTTAGGGAGACTATGAAATAACAGATAAATATTTAGGTTGGATGTAAAATGAAAAATATATGGGAAATGGATCATATCTCTATATCGATCTAGATATATAGATAGACTGATACAAATCTACACATACATGCATATGTATAATGGAACAACTTAAAGAAATTTGAAAGCATGTCAAAAAAGAATTAGAGGAAAATACCAAAATGTTAACAAAGATTATCTCTTGTTAATTTGGTTATGCCTTCTTTTCTGTGTATTTTCTAAAATTTCCATGATTAATATGATTGCTTCTAAGAGAAAAAGGAAATTTATTTTTTGAAAAATACAATCAAAGTAATTTCCTATGGGATTGGAGAACAGGTCGCCACAAATGTGGCCTGAATGGAAGGTTTGTGATTTTTTTTCTCTAGCAACTGAGTATTTATGATTGTTTCATAGGGACTGATATAGAATCCACTTTGAATAGCCAGCAAAGATAGCTTCTCCTAAGCTAATATTTAAGAGTGTGAAGAATATGGCAAGAAAACTTTTCTCGTGGCTTGAATCCGAAACTATGCTAAGGAGCTTGATGGGTTTTGACATGTTAATGACATATAAATGTTACTAGTTACAAATGAACCTTGTCTCTCCATTGAGGAGGTTATACGTTTAATGGAGTGACATCCAAACATGTGAATGTGAGTATATAGAGTTGTGCTTTTTGTTGTTTTTCTTCTTGTTGTTGTTGTTCTGGACATAAAAATCTCAATTTGTAGTCCTTCAGGGATAATCTTCCCATCCCAGAGGTGTATATTCCCCATATGAGCACACATTGTGGCACTGAGCGATGGGAAACTTAAAATGAAAAGGTTATTGCCTATGTCATATGCTCCATGAAATGTGCTCACAATAATCACCAGTATCCCAGGGAGCCTCTACAGTAGAGAATCCTGAATACTTCCCCCAAAATTGCATGGCAAGGGAAGCAAAGTCTAGAGAAGCCCAGCAGTGCCTAACAGAGGCCTTGGGTTTTGGGCAACTGAGGCTGTCAACCAGTCTGAAATCCCTGTACCTGTGTTATTTTGAGAGGTTATTTGCAGTTGTCAAAGGAAGGCTCTCAGAATTTCCATAAAAGCGAGGAAGCAGTTTTGAAGCCAAGAAGACGTCCACTTTGCTTAAGGGATGGAAGAAAGATTGAATAGGAGTGACAGCATCTAAGGACACGTTGCTTTTTTTGACTCTCTTCCCATATATATGTCCTGCTGTTCCTTAGATTTACCCAAACCTGACCCCAAAAAGGTGTCAGGTGCTCGAATCCAGCAGACACTATCACAGGAGTCTCTTACTTCAACTACACCTGTTAGAGTCAGTAAATAGGACAACAGGGAATTGCTCTTGCTCAGAACGGAGAAGCACAAGGAAAATAAAACTTACCAGGGCACATTTGTTGCCTTCTAAATATTTATCCTATTTGAAAAATCTCAGCTCTGATTTCTTAGTCCAAATTGTAGTTCAGCCAAATATAGCTGATTCTTTCTTATGGGAGCTGGTTATTATTTTGTCTCTCCCTTTGTTTGAACCCCTGGAAACAAACAAGAAAAAGTAATACAAGCAAAATACTTATTAAAATGTAAATACAGTGGTTGGATTCCTGATGTGTTATGCCAACAGCCTTGCTGACAGCCCAGGATGGACCCCAGTGCACAGGGAACGGACTTCTCTGGGCACAGAGTGGCTGGGCCTGGAAATTGACAGGCTCTCAAGGGAACCCTTTGTTCCCTAACTTCTATGGCAGGTGGCTGGCTCATTCTCCTGCGCGGAAGAGTTGAAACTTGTCTTTCAACTAAAGAGAGTACATGGGGGCAGAGATGCTTTTTTTAGTTAGGCAACCTAAGTATATTAGAAAAACAAACTGCTAAAAAATAGCAGGAAAGCATGAAAAAAGCTTTATGAAGAACCATAAAAGAAAACCAGAGGAAAGCATATTCAGCCTCAGTCCTGAAATTGCATACTCCTGCCCTCAACCCTGCCTCCTCCCATCCCTCTCCTGCAAAAGTTTTGTTTGTTTGAAGAGTTTTTGGTTGCCTTCTTTTTTTTTCCTGTCAAACTCCAAACAGGCCCTGGGTATACCAATGTCTTTACCAGCTGGTTCTGGAATGAGAGGGGCATCTATAAAGAGAGAAACAACCTCCCATTTCATTTGGAGTTTTACAGTTTTCTATGCACCTTAATTTTTAGCCTCCAACTGTTTTAACAGAAGCCATGTGGTGTTTTTCCAGCCAGATCTTTGAGTGCTCATGTCTTCTCAGGATGCCTTTGGCAGCTGATGAAAGCAGGCCCACCCTGGAGAAATGCCACAGGTACTGCCTAGCATAAGATGACACACGCAAATGCCACTGAGAACTTGCTTGCCTCCTGACTCATATTTTATTTTCCATAAAGAGGCTGTTTTCAGAACTGACAGAGTCTGTAGCCTGGTAATGGAAGATAATGATTAGCATAGCAAAATGGGAGTAATCATGGGGCTGTTTGACACTCTCCTTAGAAAAACCCTTTGCTCATGAAAAAGCCCAAAGCAAAGAATTATTTCTAAAATAACAAATGTGTGTAAATTTTCAAAGTGGATTGTGAGTTCTCCCCAAAAAACACAGGCAGCCAGAACACAGTTATGCGTTACAGTCTAAGGTGATCTAATTCTTGAAATAAACCTTATTCTGGGCCATGGAATGCATTTTCTAGATGGGAGGGAAAATTGTTATTGCTTATAGTAAAGAACAGGCTGCTTTTCTTTCTTGGGAACCTTAAGGGGATGAAGCAACAGTTTTAATACTATAAAGAAGTAGGCTGTGAAACACTGGGATAGGTCCCGTTTATTTAACATTTAATGCTCATGGTCTGTTAGGCACTAGGAGACTCACTCTGTTGCTGTTATTTAACACTGGAACAGTAAAATAGTCTGGCTAAGATTAGAGTAGGCAGTTGACTCAAAGTTCTCCAGCTTCAGGGCTCAAAAATGAATAAATCAACATTGTTGCCATGCAGAGGGCTTGAACTTAAGTGTGGCTAGTGTGGCTGGACAGTGATCCAACCTCCCTCTTTAGGTCCTTGTAAAGCCCAAGCCTGAGGAAATGACCTGGCATCTCTATTTCTTAAAAACCTCTTTAATGCCTGTTCTCATTTGAAGAATTTAAAGACAAAATTATTTGCTCAGAACAATTTGATGCTTTATGCTACTGATCCCCCAAGTATACCGAAATAGACTTGGGCAACATGGTGGTGAGTCAAACCCAGGAGAGCCAGGAAGCTGGGATCAATAGCCCAGTAGACTCTGTAATATCATGTTGATTTATGCTTAGACATTTAGCCTGCCTGTTTCTACAAATATGTACAAATGTACCTTTGACTTGTAGCCAGGGTGAACCCAGTGCTGAGACAATCGGTCTTCCCTTGGGCAAAGTTCCTCACTTTTCAGTTTGGTGATTGGCCAAGAGAGGACTTTTCTTATCTGTGTCCTGTAAGCGTGTGTCTGATGAGGCCATCTGTTGTCATTTTCATCAGTTGCCTGTGCCTGCTTCTCACAGGAATAATCCCCAAGGGAATCAGTCCCCGCCCACAGGGTTCACTGTAGGAACCCATGTGCAGGAGTATGGGCTTAAACTGTGGGCCTCAGGATCAAAAGGGTTCAAGTCCTGCTTCTGTCATCATTAGTTGCAGTAGTCCCCTCCTTGTCTGCCATTTCACTTTTCCCTGGTGTCAGTTACCCACCACCAACCAAGGTCCCAAAGCTAATGACCCTCCTGATTATTGTCAGAAGGTCAGCAGCAGCCCAGTGCTACTGTGGTCACAGTGTCTGTGTTGTTCCCCTCACTTCATCTTGCCACGTAGGCATTTTATCATTGTCCATCATCACAAGAAGGGGGAGTACAGTACAGGAAGACCTTTCGAGAGACCACATTCACATGACTTTGGTTACTGTAGATTATTATCATTATTGTATTTTATTATTAAGTATTATTGTTAATCTCTTACTGTGCCTAATTTATAAATTAGACTTTATCAGAGGCATGTATATATAGGAAATAAATATATATATAGGGTTCAGTGCTACCTGTGGTTTCAAGCAAGCCCTGGGGGTCTTGGACCCTATCCCCTGCAGAGAAGGGGGGATGACTATATGAGACCATGAGCGAGTTGCTTCACCTCCCTCAACCTCAGTTTTCTAATCTGTGAAATAGGAAAAATAATAATGCCTACATCATTGTGTTCCAGTGGAGGTCAAATGAGAAGAATGTAAAGGAACTAATGCATATAACATGTTTATTTAGCATATTGCTTTAGCATACAATAGGCATTCAATAATGCTAGCTTCCCTTTTCCTTTACCTCATTAACAAACATCTCTAGCCTCAAGTTAGTGTTCTCCTGTCCCTATCAGCATCAGCACAACCCCAGGGAAGTCTGCCTGGTTTGTATTTCTCTCATGATTGCTCCTTCCCATGGTGACCTGGCTGGCTCTGTGGCCATGCACTTGTCATTTCCGTGTCCCTTGGCTTTGGAGACCATCTGGTCCTATGTACAATGCGTCCTTACCTTACAGGGTGGACCCCTCCCAGTACCTCTGTATTGGCAGCCTCTTCACAGCCAACCCCTGGGCCCCAGCACATCAGCCCCTGGGCTCCTGCCCTCTATCCACACGAGCCCTCTACTAGTGTCTTGTGCCCACAGTGCACCTTCAGATGCTGCAGAGCACCGGGCCAGATGGATACCTTCCTCTCTGGATTCTTCAATTCTATGTTGGATAGGTTCCAGCATTCTTTCTACTTGGTCTCCCCCTTGTTACATCTGATTTTTTCCTTATTGTAGAGTGTGAATACAGGGCCTCAGCAAGTATGGTTGGCTGACAGCTTCCCCAACCAGGGGGGTGTTGGCAGGAAGCGCAGGAAGAGACAGAGTACAGTGTCCACATCTTTTCTTGAGTTTGTGACAGTGCTGTTTATGGTCACCTGTTTTTATTTAAGGAGTTACTTATCTATGGGGGTAAAAGATGCTCTTTATTCTGTATAAAAGAAAGAAACACAGGTTACCATCTGGGTTTCATCATTTGAAATGGTACTTAAGAATGTTTATATCATATCTGCATCATTGATAGCCTAGTCATTTTGCTCTCTGGGTCTTCTTAATTCTCCATTAATTTTACTTTCTTCCTCCCTCCCTTCCTTCTTTTCTTTCTTACCTTCTTTCTTTCACTCATCCATTGGTCAAGCTAAGTGAGAGAATCAGCCCTGCTAAATTCTAGCCGAAGGGGATGAGTTTTATCAAGTGCTGCCTGTGAGAGTGAAGATGCACACTCCAGGCCTGCAGCTCACAATGGGGTTTGCAGAATTTCTGATTTCTACAAGTAACAGGCTGGTGGGGGTTGATTTTTTGTGCTGGGCTTTTTGTCTGTCTTCACACCCTGCTTCTTTTCCTGGCTAAGATTGCCCTGGAAACTTGAAGGAGGGGTTAGAAGGTGGGGTGCGAGTGGACAACAACCCTGTCCTCTGTAATGACCCCTTGTGACTTAACACTGATGGCTCGAGACATGGCCAACTTAGTGAAACACTCATTAAAAAGCAACTCAGTTACTTCTGCCTTGTTTATTGAAATGGTCCTCACACTAGTTTTTGTCTTTTTTTTTTGTCTAATTATTTTTGTCTTTCATATATCTGAGAATATTCTCAATGTATGGGGGCCTGAAACAGGGTGGTCTAGCTGAAAAGACATGGACACTGGGGTAAAAGAAAATCTGGATTCATACTCAGCCTCTAGCACCTACTAGCTCCATGACATTGTGCAAGTCACTTACCTACTTTTAGTCTACTGTTTCCTTATCTGTAACTTGGGGACCACGCCTCCAGGCTTCATTATATTCCAGGTATCATAAGATTGTTGTGAAAATTAAGTGAGATAATGTCTGGAAAGAGCTTAGCACAGGGTCTGGCATAGTGGTAAGTACCCAATAAATCCTGCTCTTTCTCTCCCTCAGGTTCACCACCCCACCAGGTGGCCAGCTGTCTCCAATATGGCATCAGTAGAACTGTAAATACCTTCGCTGTTTTGTAATCGCTCTCCACTAATCTGCGCCTTGATCACCCTTCTGCCCTCCCTCCAGATCTGTTCCTAAACTCAATTACGACTCTCCCTCTGGTCTAATCTCCCTCTGCAGAGAACAGTGAAAACTGGACGTTTAAAAAAACTTTTTTTTTTTTCCGCAGGAGGATTTAAAACCCCCACAACGTCCTTGGGAGTCGTGTTTTCCAAAAGGACTTATTGTTGACACAAAAATTAATGTATTTACCTTCAGAGCTTCTTTTCCACAATAATCTTGTTAATCGTATTTTCCTGATTCTTGAGAAGCCCTGTGATTTTTGTGTGCAGGAAATGCATTTTGTTGATTTGTCTAAGTGGATTCTAGGCTTATACATTTTTAGATTCAATTTGATTATTTCTGGAGCTCAGGTTCCCAAAATGCAAGTAAATCTTCCAACAGCCTATATAGAAAATATGTTATTTTCCTTCTCTGTTTCCTATTTATTTCAAGTTAATGATGATTTTCAGACCCAGCAGTTCAAGACATTTGTCATTCCTGTTGCTATAAATCTAAAATCCCAGTGTTGTTCAGCTTTTGAATGTCTTAGGATCTAATTGCCTATCTCCATCAACCTAGAAAATGTCCTTCTTTGCATTGGTCTCGGTTCTTACCCCCACTGACCACATTGTCTATAGGCCATATTCTTGCCACTTTGTGTCTTTGATATTGGACAGTTTTAGATGGAATTTAAAAGTGCTAATATACCTTTGAGTTAAAAGAAGAGATATGATAGCTTGGTTAGATTATATTCCCTAATGTGAGAGTTTCACCTAAAAGAAGACGGATGAAGGTACAGGACTAGTCAGATCTTCCCATGCAGCTGATTGCTTGCAAAGGCAAAAGCCTGAAGTGGTTGAAAGCATGGATTGGGCATGGACTTGGGCAATAAGAATCCCAGCTCTCCCGGGATGCCTGGGTGGCTCAGTTGGTTGGGTGGCTGCCTTGGGCTCAGGTCATGATCCCAGCATCCTGGGATCGAGTCCCACATCAGGCTCCTTGCTCGGTAGGGAGCCTGCTTCTCCCTCTGCCTCTGCCTGCCACTCTGTCTGCCTGTGTTCGCTCGCTCTCTCTCCCTCTCTCTCTGACAAATAAATAAATTAAAAACAAAACAAAAAAAGAATCCCAGCTCTCCCATTTACTTGTTGTGTAGTATTGGGTAAATGACTTAATTTCAGGTGTAGAAATTAAATTCCCGTATTTGTAAAAGGGAAAGGCAATATTACTTGCTTTGCAGAATTAAATGGGGTAATGTTTCTAAAATTGTGTGAAATATTATCTTGAAACATCTTAGCACAGTGTCCTATACGGTACTGAGTGCCCAGCTTGCGCTGAGTGTTAGCCATCTTTAAAGTCACGTGGGCAGTGCTACAAATGCTGTTTCACTATGTGATTGCTCTCGTCTACTTCTTGCCTATATTACCTTACCTCCCAATTCTATTTTTGAACCCAGTTCAAGTCTCTCTCTCTCTCTCTCCCTCTCTCTCTCTGGAGTAACTTCATTCTCCATCCAGTGAAATAAAAACTTCATTTTTAAAAGATGAGTTTTTTTAGATGAATCCCAAGTGCCTACAATGATGATGATAATAGCAATGGTGATAAGAATATGTGGGAGTTTCTTACTCTCTTTGTCTTCTAGACTGTAAGTTCCATGAGTCCAAAGATCATGACTGGGCTCTTCAGTCCTAAATCCCTCAGTTCCTGGACGAGGGATAGTTGTTGAATGAATGAGTCTGATATTTTGAGTAGCTTTGATTATGCCATTTAATCCTTTTGATTTCTGCACAGTTAGTCCAAGTGAGTATTTGTGGATTCGTATGTTCACTTCTCCTATTACAGAATTTTGGTTTTTTCTTTTATAGAATTGAATTCTTAAATGTATGCTTGTATTTTGAAAGATGAACAGCAATGGCATGTTTTAAAAAGTGTTAAATGTGGAAATTAAATATAAATAAGAGTATCACAGGAAATAATGTTCTTGAAGTGTTAGTGTCTACATAGTAGGGGGAAAAAATCTAGTAGTTTGATTTTAAGGTTTAAGGACAGGGGTCCCAGGAAAAGTTCTGAGAATGGAGGCATCACATTCCTTCCCACATTAAAGCACAAAATTGTGTGAATTTGGTTTCATTTCAGAATTGGAGTGTTCTCAGACACCGAACACACCCCTATAATCTCAGCCCTAGAAAAGCAGCAGATAAACCTGTGGAGTCTTTCTAAGATGACCGTCTACTGAGATCTGAAATAAATTTTGATAAGCTCCTGTAAATACTTTTAATAGACAATATAAAATTTCTTTCTTACCCTAATGACTTTTATGCATAAGATGTGACCCAGTGACCTGGAAAAGCAAAAGCTCCCTAAGGTCAAATAATCCATTACCTTGGTAGTGTAAGGTTCATAAATTTTGAAGCATTGAAATTTCATGCAAGCATCCCTGAGTTTGCTCTGAGTTTTCTTTTATCTGGAGAATACAACTGTGTCTCACACTTTCCATAACTGGGGAATGAAAATGTTTGAGATAAACATCATGTCTCTTGGAAGGCCAAGCACTTCTCTTGAGAAAATGCCAGTCCCATGTCCCTGTGGATGGGTTCAGTATATGCAGAGGCATCAATTATAATATTCTAGCTCTAACAGAGATTCCAAGATTCTGGGCTCCTTCCATGTCCCCCACTTGCCCAAGCCCAGCCTTATTTCCAAGTCTTTACTTTCCCTTAGGCAAATGTAACTGGTAACTGATTTAATGTTTAAAATATTCTCTGTCCAAAAGTTATTTTTATAGTTCTAATCTGTATCTGTCTTGTTACAGCTTACAGCAATTTCCTTTAGGTGTGCTAATCCATTCATCAATAGATATGTATAGAGCCCTTTGATTTACCAGGAGCTATGTGTGGAAACCCAAAGCGGGAGGTACATTAATTGTGATGAATTGCCAAATGGGTGGAACAGAAAATAAAAGTTTTGAAGTTCAGAGGAAGAGGGAGAGAGTGGAACAGGAAGAATTGGGATTGGGTCTTAAAAGATGGTTGGGATATAGGTAAGTCAAGAGAAAAAGGAAGAACAAATGGGGTAGGATAAAGGGAATGAGGAAAAGTACAGAGATGGGAAGAAAATGAAGAGACCAATTTACCTGGAACTGAGGTTTTGGAAAGGGGAGTGGTTGGAGGCAAGTCTGGAGGGGCAGATTAGAACTAGTCTAAATAAAGCCTCAAACGCCATACTAATTAATGCCGATGGACTCTATGTTATAGACCACTGACCTCCAAAGCCAGGCACTCCATAAGATCATCATTTGGGTACAGGAAAGTATTCTTTATTAAAAAAATACATTTTACTAATATATGAAGTGTATTGACAATATTGCGCGTATGTCGTTTACACATAAATAGACCTATGTGTTGATGCATGCTCAAATTGTGTTGCTAATAGTTACACATGTTCAAAACAAGTTCAGAGGCAGACAAGTGCTGTAGACTGTAAGGAGTGGGTAAAGATTTTCATGCAGCAAATGACATGTGCAGAGCAATATTGTAGAAAGGTGAACCTGGGGGCAGTTTTACAGAGAGAACGAGAGAAGACAGTTGGCGATTGCAGTGATTCAAAGGGCTTAAAGTACAGCAGCCACAGCGCAGTGGGAATGGGAAGGAGGGGGCATCTTGATGGTCTTGTTCTTTCTGGGGTGAGATTTTCCTTTAGCAGGAACATTGGCTGATCCCTTGGGAGCCAAGAACGGAGCAGGGCTCCAGAAGATGAGGGTTTTGTTATTGTTCAAAACTGATTTCAAAAAAGGTATGGATATTCTCAAATGTGTTATGGCCTGAAAACCTAAACTTAAATGAAACCAAGAATAAGAATTATAGTTAATTATTGGTCAAAAACAAGTTTAGGTAAACTCATAACTAATTTAACTCATAACTATATACAAAGAACACCTTAAAAAATGAAGATAAAATCCATCCCCCGTAACCCTAACACTTGAAAGAGTTCCCAGAAGCAGCTTAATGAGGGCCCCTGCCTTATGCTCCACGTCTGCTGTTTGCCATTGAAAGTGGATCCTAGAATTTCCTCATCTCAGCTACATGTTGGAGCTGTATTACTTTCTCATAATCCCTGATTCAAGTATAAACACATTCGCTCTTCTCACACAGTACCGTCTTCACAAGAAATAAAATTTAAAGAACCACACTGGTGAATGTGAATTTGTTAAGAGAAGGCTTGGTGCTTGTACTTGATTTACCATCATTTTCTTAGATATTGCACTATGTGTTTAACTCTTCCCCACTGGATGTTTTTGCAGGGTAGAACTCTTAACAGAGATGTGATTCAGAGTTCAAATCTATCATTAGCCAGGCTTCTCAATTTCTCCTTGCAGATAAAAACACTCTAAATAATGATAGGGAAAAAGAAATAGTATGTTTAAAGATGCCAACTACATCAGACTTATGATCTCTACGTGATACTAACATAATCTTGGAAATATACTGATGAAAAAGCCCTACTATCAGACAATTTAAATAAGAAAAACAAATTCACATATTTTAACTCTAGTCAGGCTTCAGAAATAAACTTAACATTTGTCTCAATCAAGTTAAAAAATACTACAGATTGAGTGTGTGTGTGTGTGTGTGTGTGTGATCATGTGGCTGAAAATGAGTAGAATGTAGTATTGAAAATAGATATAACATATTGACGCATATCAAAACAAAGGAGATAGGAATAAAATTCCACAGTAAGTAGAAATGAATATTCTTACATACTGCCCGTGGGAATATAAAATGATAACATGTCTTTAGGACATCAGTGACATGTTTCAAGAGCCTTAAAAACATTACTATTTAGACTCAGTATTTTTTCCTTTAAGAACTTGTCCTGAGGTTATAAACCTTAAATGTCCAATAATAAGAGAATAGCTGAAACAATTAAGAATTGCTCTCTTGAAGATTATTAATTATAGTAGATAAAGGCCATATATATCATGATTTTCAGTGGGAAAAGTAGTATAAAACTATATATAAAATATCACTTTCATATGTATGTATGCACATATTTGCATACAAAATTTATAAGGAAGTATAGCAATAGGCTTAGATGTTGTTTTTGTTTCCAAATTTTTATTGCTTTCCTTAGTTTTCAGCTTTGGGGTTTTTTGGTTTTTTTTTGAGATTTTATTTATTTGTTTGAGAAGAAGAAAGAGAGGGGCAACTGTGCGGCTCTGAGTTAAAGCCTCAGCTCAGGTCATGATCCCAGGGTCCTGGGATTGATCCCCGCATCGGGCTCTCTGCTCAGCAGGGAGCCTGCTTCCCCCCACCCCTGCCTGTCTCCCTGCCTACTTGTGATCTTTGTCTGTCAAATAAATAAATAAAATCTTTAGAAAAAAAAAGGAGAGAAGGAGAAAGAAAGAGAGAGCATGCTTGTGGGGAGAGGCAGAGGGAGAGAGACAAGCAGATTGCCTGGTGAGCAGGGAGCCCAACATGGCGCTCAATCCTAGGACCCTGAGTTCATGACCTGAGCTGAACTCAGACACTTAACCAAGGTGCCAAAGTTTTCAGTTTTAAAAAGAATATATATTGTTTTTATAATCAGAAAAACTAAGTAAAAAGTTAGGGAGAACTGTTGGGAGTTCAAAATACAAATAACTACAATTTAATACAGTTAGCTGATAGAAAGATTTCTGTTGGCTATAACGTATTTATTTAAATGACTTGATCACCAAAAGCTTTGTACTAAATTTTGACTAGATCTATGCTGCAAAAGTAAGTAAATATAATGGCAGCTGAAGCAAATGTTGAAGTTGAAGCACATCTAATTCTCTAGGCTACTGGGGTGGTTTCACCTGTGTTATTTGGGCTTTGGTTTCACAAAAAAGTGTGTCTTACCGACTTCCTGAAATCAGGAGGCACTAATATGGTCTAGAGTAAATGAAAAGGCACTAGCTTTTATTTATACTTACATAAATGTAGGTATGCTTTCATTTATTCATCCAGTCAGTCAGTTAGTAAACATTTATTCAGCACTTGTTAAATGTCAGGTCCTGGACCAGGATGAGGAAAAAGAGAAATGAATAAGTCTCAGGAAATTAATGGTCTGTGGGGAGATCAACATTTAAGTGTGGCTGAAAATGACAAAAGGGCTATATATGAAGTTCTACAGGAACATTGAGAAAGGAGTAGCCAACTTTGCCCTTGAGTTAGGGGAGCTTCCCCAGAGAAAATAACATTAGAGATGGGTTTGATGAGTGAATAGGAGCTTGCCAAATGGAAAAAGTGAGGTGGCATTCCAACTAGGAAGAAGAGGATATGCAAAGGACCAGAAATCTGAGATAGCATGGCATGTTTTCAGGGATGGATAGGAAATGTGATGTGACTGAAGCTTAGGATGAGAGGCAGAAGTGAGGGGTGAGAGTGGGAAACTGGGTTAGGACCAGAAATAGCCTTACACACTGGTAGTCACAGTGTTTCTGCTTCAGCAATGATTAATCATGATTTTCCTGGCTAATAGAATCCTAATCATTGTAATGAGGTAGGACTCTTCCCTTTGAATTATGGAAATTACAACTGTTATATGACCTGTTCCACAAACACAGGTTATAAATATGATCACATGTCTTTAATCTCCTTTACAGTTAATCATTCAAGCCTCCATAGTCCTTATTGGCAAAAAGCCTATTATCTCCCCCTTGAGGTCCCTCCCATTGCTTCCAGATTGCTCATGCATCCTGGGACTTCACTCAGGCCAAATAGAATAGGTCAGTCCTCCCCCCACCCCTGCCCCCGAAACCTGTAGCTCAATCCGTGACTGCTCTTCCATCTGGCCACTGCCTGGCCCTGTTTGTACCTCTGAGTCCCAGTGGTGCTGATCTGGGGCAACAAGATGACAAGCCTCTTTGTTTACATTCCCATCCTCAGCTATTAGTCCCTAAATCATAACCTTTGTGCTAGGATAGCTGGATCTGGAGGAGCTTCCAAAGTTGGCCACATGCTAGGCTGAAGTTAGCCCTTCCCCTAGAACATTGGGTGACTGTGCTGAGCCCCGGTAATAGCCCAAACTCCTCCCTGCATCATGGTTACTTTTATTTCAGTTGTTTAAAGGACTTTTTCTGTCTCAGGACCTTAGTCATTATTGCCCTGACCTAACAGGCCTCTCACCCCCAGCCCCAATCCAAGGAGGCGAGAACACTAGGGCTTTCCTCCTAGAAGGCCCTAGGCTCCTTTTACACACTGATTTGCTTCCTGCCCAGTGTCCAGGTTGTTCCTCCTGATGACTCAGAGGTAGTAGCTTACAAGATGGAGTATAAAAATCTATTTATTTTTGGGGTATTGAGTTTGGTAAATTCTTTATAGATTTTGGATACTAGTCCTTTATCTGATAAGACATTTGCAGATATCTTCTCCCATTCCATAGGTTGTCTTTGAGTTCTGTTGACTGTTTCCTTTGCTGTGCAAAAGCTTTTTTTTTTTTTAATTTTTATTTTTTATAAACAAATTTTTATCCCCAGGGGTACATGTCTG